>CAJHQP010001917.1:0-98519 GCA_905132765.1 Moricandia arvensis
TCTATTCCTCCTGCAATGAAGGACAAATCATAGTCTCTTAGCTTTAAAGATTATGAGGACAATTGTTATATATTGTAATCATATACCATCATGGTCTCAGCAGAAACTTGAGGAGCGTTTGTTATCAATGTCCCAGGCGAAGAAGAGTTAGCGTTTCGCTGAATCTGATTGTAATCATTCAATTTTAAGCTTGCCAAACGACATTTGAGGGTTGTTGTGTTCATGTAATCCTCCTGTAAATTTTAAGTTAGTAAAAGTCTCACAAACGAGAGAAAGATATTTTATAGTGAAGACATGGTTCAAGCAAAAGCTGGAGCTAGAGACAACATGTCTAAGGTTCAGTAAATTCTCAGTAAATCAAGTTGCTAATTATCCCCGAATAGTAGCTAATTAAGTAAAAGTATGGTGAATACCTTTGTGTTAGCCATTTGATAAAGAGCCTCCTCTAAGCTTCTAGTAACATCCAGATACTTAGCCTTTGATGCATCATCAGCTGGACATGGGTTCTGTTTCTGTAACTCGCTGAAGCTGGAAAGATCAGTAAGAAACGAATCCCTCGTTAACGAATTCTCAAGGATATACCTAGAGAGAGACCATTATAACACCAACGTGACAAGATTGGAATCCAGGAAAATAAAAACAGAGCAGACATGCATGCAAGGTCGGTTCTGTGCAAAGCATAATGAAACATTGACCTTAGGCCTACAAAAATAACTTTTTAGGCCTCCAAAAATTTAGGTTACTACTACTACTAACAATCCCAATCTTCAGAACTCAAGTCAAAACCATGAACAAATGATCTCCATGATAGCTAGATGCCATGAAGACTCCTAAAAGAAATAATGAATATGCTACTACATGCCAATGATCTAAGTGTCGTAATATAGTGTGATCAGATATAATGGTCAAAATCGCTTATGGCCGTCTAAATTTCAGGACCGGCCATGCATGCAGGTTAGATATCCAAAAAAAGAAGAAGTAATAAGTTTGATAATTCATAGCTCAGATTAAGATAATTAACTAACAGTGACATCAGTGCAAGAAGAACCAGTGTGGCTAAAAAGTTGAAGGGTTACACAAGGGTCAATGTAGCTGTAACATGTTAAGAAGAAAAAATCAGAGGCCAACGTAAACAGTCACAGGTTAGATCATTCTCAGCTCAGCTGACAGCATTAACTTAAACAGACATATACATGCAATAAGCTCAAACCGTCAGACAACTCAGCCTATCAAAAGGCCATGGCAACATGGTTTTTTTTTTTTGATAATCTATTGATGTAAAGATTATTTAGACTCAAAAAAAGCATAAACAGTTTTTTTGGTTGAATTAATTTAACATTCTTTCAAAAAAAAAAGTTCAAACCGGCAACTAAATGACAAGCAATGCAATATGGTGGGAGGAAGCAACGCTTACACAAGCGTTCTCATGTCCTCTCGGAGTTTCAAATTATCCGAAACATCAGGACAATCACCACAGCCAGCTCCATCAGACTCAAGTACTGAGTCGCTTGAGTCTAGACCTTTCTCCAATTTACGTCTTTCTAACTTTAAACCAGCCCGGGCACGTGCACGTACACTAGCTTTCTGCTTATAGTAGATCTTCACTGGTACACAGACGGGGCACCGACGATCCATGCAGTTTTCATAGTGCCTAATCAATATCTCTGTGTGATGACAACGAGGATACAGGCACTGAGGATCTCCACAACTGCTCATGTGACTCAGTAGATTCTGAACAGTAACGCAGTTTCGGATCGGGCACTTCACTCCTGACTGTTTGCAGGTCCGTGCATGAAGTAGAAACAAGACCCATCTCTGCTGTTTACGGAACTTGTGAACCATCTTTGTTGATCTACCACACGAGGATCACACGGACGCAAAAACGTTACTAGTGATTTGCGATGATATTGATTCTCCACAACGCACAATGTAAGTCTGGTGATGAGAGATTAGACCTAGAAACTATTTATTTATGTGAATCCTTCGAATCTAGGGTTCCAATATTTCCTGTGTAACTTATCATATATCTGGTAACTGACAGATTTATCCTTAATTAAAAAAATTGTTTTCAAAATATTTTACTTCTCTGTTTTGTTGTTGTTGTTGTCATCAAACTAGCAAGCCGGCCCAAAAGGCAAACCACCCAAGTGATAGCTTAGGAAGACATTTGTAATTCAATTTTAATAAAGAATCTAGCTATTACTCTGTATGTTTCAATTACATAGTTTTATCCATTTTAAAAAATATAATTATTTTGACTGTGTTAATATAAAATCTAATTATTCATTGTCTACAATTAAATATACTTATAAAAATCCAGATATTGATGTTTATTTTTTTTATTGAAAAGCAAATTTTTTATTCATTCTTACCATATATATTTTAAAAACATTAAATTTTATTGAGTTTAAAAAAAATTAACTAGTTATCTATTTTCTATCAATAAAATTTAAATGTAATTATACATGTAGCAAGTAGTTTTTATTTTATAACATTTTTTATTTAAAATAAAATTTAATATAAAAATATTTATTTTTAGTGACAATAGTAATTCTTCATAATTTTTTTGTTTATTAATTCTTTATTTTACTTTGGAAACAAAAACTAAAATCTAAAATCACCAATCAAGTTTTTCAAAAAGCTAAAATCTACTGCAAAATCAAAAACTAAAAACTAAAATCTAAAAAAAATGAAACAATCATCACATTAGTTTTGTCATATAATTTTTTTTGTTTGTGTATATGTGAATATAGTTTATAATTTTTGACAATAATATTATTTGTCAGAATTTTTATCTTTACTTATAGCACTTATATTAATAAATATATTGAATAGTATACTGCCAAATAATAATTACTATTAAAATATAGTTTTTTTATTAACAATTTTTTTATTAAATTTATGAATGATTACAGTCAAATGATTATGATAACATTAACTAATATTTCTATGTAGCTTAATTTGATAGAATTATATTTACCAATCATTAATAACATTGAATTAGTGTATAAAGTATTAATGTGATTTATATTACAAATATATATATATATATATGATATTAGATCAAATATAGATGACATGTTGTTGATATTACATTAATCGGTTTCTGGTTTCAAATTTACACCATTTGGGTGAGCTTGGTTATCGCTTCAGTTTTTTTTTTTTCATTTTTACGTGATCTCTGTATTTTAAAACCAAAAAAAAAACTTGAAACTATTTAACATCAAATACTAAAAAAAAAAAATAGTTAAGGGTACTCAAAAATATTGGACCGACGCTAGACACTAGAGTAATGTAACAACTCCATTGACTCATAACTTCATATTCTATACTATACTGATTCGATCAAAGGTTAGTTAATGCTTTTATTAGGTATGAGTTTCGAGTAAAGGAGAAAAGCTTACATGATATATTTAGCATGTTGTCATACGTAAATTTTCATAAAACTGTTTATTGTAATAAGGAGTCATCATGTTGTTACAGGTCAGGGATCAATTCCTCTCCACTTTCAGAATAAAATTGCTAGCTTATTATGTGGTGGGTCTCTAATCTTCCACGAAGAGTATCTGAGCTTGCTTGTCACTAATTGATAAGTTTCTAAGAGATTAGTGGGTTGGATATCGACTCGCCAGTCTGCCAAAGAGATTAGTCGGTTGGATAACGGTCCGCCGGCTCACCAAACACTTCTATATAAACAGTGAGGCATAAAACGCCTTTTATACAATCCCTATTTATTCAAAATCTGACAGAAAACCTCTGCTTGAATCCAATAAAGAAGATGATGATGAGACACACAGAAACATCACACTATTTTCCCCCATTTATATCTCAAAAGCAAAAACAAAAAAAAAACTTTATTCTTTTCTAAATGGTACTGCTGAATGAACAAACCGGATTAGCCGATGAAGCCCCTGATGAGTTATCTCTAGTCCCGGAGCTAGACGAGACATTATAAGAAGAAGGGTTTGTGTAGTTGTTGTGTCTGTTCACTTCCTCTGGCTTTGTTTCCACCGGTTCTCTCACTTTCAAGTCCATAAAATCAGATATCAAACCGGGTCTGGTTATCTTCTTGTTGTCTATATCCTTCACCCCAGTTAACAACTTCACCACTGTAGACATCTTTGGCCTTAGCTTTGGACTGTCTTGCGTGCACAAAAGACCTATTTTTAGGTACCGGCAAGCTTCCTCTGCGTCAAAGACTCCGTTTAGCCCTGTATCAACAAGATCCACTAGCTCATTGCGCTCATAAAGTTCCCAACCCTGTGGAATGTAACACAAGGTTATATCTCAAAACAAGAGCTTAGACATTGTGGACTAGACCAGATAAACAGGGAGCTTACTCTTTCTAGAAGATATTGATATTCAGTGGGTAACCGTGTGTTTTTATTACTTCTTCCACTGACTATCTCCATAAGAAGGACACCAAAGCTGTATATATCTGCTTTACGTGTTAACTGTCCCCTAACCGCATACTCTGGCGCTAGATAACCACTGCCAAATACATATGTGAACACATGTTAAAGGACTACAATGTTCAGCAAGAATAAGAAAATGGACATATATACACATTTGGAACTCACAGTGTACCCGCGACACGAGTGCTGACATGAGTCATGTTCGGTGGCATAAGCCTAGCAAGTCCAAAATCAGAGATCTTGGGGGACAAGTCTCTGTCAAGTATAATGTTGCTTGCCTTGATATCTCTATGAACTATGTATGGCCTTACTTCTTCATGTAGAAAGGCAAGACCTTTAGCAACACCAATGCAGATATTGGCTCGAGTATTCCAATCAAACTGTATCCCACTCCTAGTGTAGCCCCCAGCTGCAAAAAAAAAAACACTCGGTTAGTAATGAGATTACAAACACTGAGAGAGTAGTACGAACATGATTAATCGGGGTTCAGGTTTCTTATTTTCCGCTAAGAACTCCACCTCTAAGAACCCCGGTTAATCATGGTCTAAGAGCGTCACCTAGAAGAGTCTTGTCAAGGCTATTGTTCTCGAGATAGTTGTAAACAAGGATCCTGTGATTCCCCTCCACACAGCATCCATATAACTTAACTAGATTCTCATGCTGTATCTCTGATATCACATTGATCTCAGTCAAGAACTCTTTTACTCCTTGTCTTGATTCAGCTGACAGGACTTTTATAGCTGCCACCTTTCCATCTTTAAGATGACCCTAGTCATTCAAATTTTGTTCCCAAAGAGTTAAGAAGATGAAGAGAGCATTTAAATAAGCAACTGATGTTTCTCATTTACCTTGTACACAGGACCAAACCCTCCTTCTCCAATTTTATTCAGGGGATTGAAATCATCTGTAGCTTGACGAATCTCTTTGTATTTGTAAATCTTTACCTTGTCTGACACTGCAATTTCTGTTTTGCATACACTCCAAGTTCAAAAAACAATGGATAAAGTAGTAATACTTCTATATCAAGAACCCTTAGATCATGTATATGTACCTCCATCAACTTCAGAAGGCTTTCCTCCACTCTTGTTGCGTGAGGACCAGAAGCAACCCATCAATGTAAAACAGACCTGTCAACTGTTTCTGCGTTTAGTTAGAATGTTTACCAATGAGAAACAAGATGTACTTCAGAGATTTGACTTCTAACTACTAAACCAGATATAGAAATCTCTGTCCAAGTAAGAAACTCCCAAGAAAAAAACATGATAGTTTGGACCAAACACATCAAAAGTTAAAGAAAGCTGTCAACTTGCTATCTGGGTCTTGTCAAGATTGAGAACAAGAACTAGAAACGAAAGAAAAACAGAAAGAAAGAGAAACCCACCTGAGAGAAAGAGAGAGAAAGTGTTTCAGAGATGGTAGGTTGTCCACTTGGCTAAAGTTTTGTATAAAAAGGCTATGTCTTTACGCGAACAGAGTCGCTGTCTCTCTCTCTGTCTCTATCCTTGTGTGGATATCATCAGATTACGAGTTTGTTGAAATGTAGGAGATATGAATGAAGAAGAAGGGAGACGGTCTTTGTCTGGTGGCGGGTAAAAGTCAATGACTCTCTCTCTCTCTCTCTCTCTCTCTCTCTCTCTCTCTCTCTCTCTCTCTCTCTCTCTCTCTCTCTAAGTCGTAAGCACACGTCTGCTGGTACGCATGCACACGTCTGTTTCTTATACGTTGCTCCCGGCGACCGTCTTTTTTTACTTTTATTTTATTTTCAAATGTCTATCTGGTAAATGATTTATGAAACGACTTTCTTAATTGTCGTTTAGATTATTTGACTTTCGTATTGTTAGAGCATGTTTATCCGGGTTTTTTAGCGGATTTTTTAAGCGTGAACAGTGTAAAGATCGGTTATAAAAGTTATGAATTAAGGATCGATCCTTAAGAGTTTTTTACACTGTGCACGTATATACCGGCCCGCGATTGTTTTTTTTTTAATTTTTTTGTTTTTGTTTTTTTTTTAAATCTGAGTTTCTTAAGGATAATGGTCTTAGCAACTATACGTTTCATACATGCGGACATATTTCTTCATCTTTCTTGGAAAGGAGATATTGTTTTTTTAGTATTAGGCCAATGACTGGTCTAATTATGGATGAACCAATTATTTGCTTTCTTGATTATAGTATTGGAATAAATGCTTTTCAACATGTTTTGTCAAAAAAGAAAAAAAAACAACACCTTGTGTCAAAAAGATGCATCATGATTTTCCTTTGTAAATTTTTTTAATTCACATATTTGAATAAGTTGTCAATTTTAAGATACACTACAACATAACCATGTAATCTATTAGGATTTATTTCCCTATTTGATTTGTGCTTGTCACCATCTAGCATAATGGAAATCTCTTTTGTTTTTAACTTTAAAATTGAGTGTTAAGTTCTATTTTAATGATATAGATAATGTAATACCGTGTTAAAGAAAAGATAATGTAATACGCGTACAAGAAGAACAAACAGAATTGCTTATTAAATATAGAAAATTTGAATGTCTTTTTTAAAATAATTGTTAAACCTACAAACTTAGGTGATGAATTGCATAAACAATGGGTTTTGAAAGCAATTACGGCGAAAAAAGTCAAAGGAAACCTTGTCATATTTTCTTTGTTTATTTCCTTGTATATCACGAGCATAATGAAGAAATAGGACTCTGTTCACACAATAGAAAATGGAAACCGGTAGAAGTAGAGTTCTTGACTCTTCGGGTGAATTGTCTTTACTTCTCCATTTAATTTGATAAATCAAACCGGTTTGTATAAAACTTCAAAATCTATTATATTAAACCAGAGTTCTATTTGAATTTTACCGGGACATGATTTTAATTTGGACCTATTGAATATGTTATAACTAAAATATATGTTACTTATCTATAATATTAAAACAAAATCCTTCTAAAGATCTTTTCTTTGATTTAATTTGATAATTACAAACAATATAACTCCTATATTTATGCTTAACATAATTAATTAATATTTCATTTCATAACTTATTTTACGTCTCATTTCATTTTTACGTTTAACAAGGCTCCTGTTATTTAACATAACTCCTTATATAATTTTAATTTGAGAACATAAATTATAAATTATAAATATCAATATAAATTATCCGCGCAACCGCGCGGATCAGAATCTAGTTAGTTTTAAATTCCAATAGAATATACATTTCTTGTATATTATGTGTTTTCATGTATCATGTACAACAATAAAAATTTTAAGTTTAAATTATATAAAAAATATTGTTTTAGATTTAATAAATTTTTACCAATATAAATGTTAATCTATTTTAACACTAAATTAAAATAAAATAGAATAATGCTTGTTATGTTAAATTATATTTTAAAATAGATATGTATATATTTTAAATTATATTTTAGAAATATTTTTATCTATTTTTATGGTTAAATAAATTTAATTAAACTGTATAAATTAAAAATATATATAATTGTATAATTGTCAGAAATTAAAGCTAAACAATATTTCTAAAAATTTAAATATCAAAAGGAAACAAATAATATGATGATTAAAAATTAATAATTTAAAAATGTATAAATTCTGAAAATATTTTTAGTAATAAAACTGTATAATAATAAACATAGAATAATATAATATTTCAAAATTTATAAAGCATTATTATATTTTTATTATTATATTATTTAATATCATATTTGAATAGATTTATTTTAATAGTGATGTATGAGATATTACTATATTCTAAATAAATCAACACTAAATATTATTGCTTATGTCACATTTAACTATAAATCATGTCATTATTTTTAGTATGACAATTGACATTTTTCACTAACAGAAAGAAAATGTTCACACGACAGAAAACATGACTAGTAAAAAAAGAATGTTTGTTTTTTTTTTGATAAACCCTATCGGCTGATTCATTTGATTTAAGGAAAAACACAATTAGTACCACAGAGTGGACTAGCCCAAAAGTATACCACATAATATGATTCAAGTTTAGAATACTTTCCGACTAATGTTAGGGAATATACCGATCTTCGGTTACAATTCACTATGATAACCAACTAGGCTGAAACCCAAATTTAAATTGGCTAGGTAATAATAATTAATTCTTATGAGAAATCCAATCTATGAATGATGTGGGTATAGAGATGTCAAAATGGGTCAACCCAACCCATAACCCAAATGGGTTGATTGTTAATGGGTCATGGGTCAACCCAACCCAATTATTAAATGGGTTGAGTTGACCCATGACCCATTAAATTACATAGATCAGATGAGTTAATGGTTGACCCATCAACCCAACATCAATTTTAAGTTAATTCTTTATTAAAAAGACATTTTTACAAATATTTTTTTAATAGGCAAAAATCTTGGATTAATTAAAATCTTAAATTTCACATTCTAAAACTTTACCAAACCCTCTAACTCTAAACTTAAGTATTAAATTAAATAACCTAAAGCTATAAGTGTATTTTTTTAAAAAAGATAATGGTAAAATTGATTAAGATACCTATGAAAAGTGGTAGTAGAAATATAGTATTTTTGTCAATTTCTCTATTTTAGTACACTTTTATATTATAAAGTCAAAATTATATTATTTTAAATAAAATTAGTTACAACTGTCGTTTTATTGACAATCAAAGATGTAAATAAAAGAGAAAAAAAGTCAATGCTTTTGATTTGTCCTTGGTGATCGATATGTTGCCATGCGTAATCAATTAATTTTTTTACTAATCGATTCATTTTCAAAATGGAAAAGCAAAGATAAGCCAATTGAACATATTCTAAGCCCACCCACACCAAAATCATATACATATTAAGCACATTCTAAACCCATTAACTCTGGCCCAAATTAGCACAAGACGTTTTTGTAAGGTTGGTTGATTTCTAAAGCAAGTTATCCCATGTTCTTTAACGGTTACAAATAAAGAAAATTCGTATATACAGTAATAGTTAGTCCATGTTGTAATTTACCATAGGACCCTTGATGAAGGGCAAAAGTTTGTTTGAAAAAATAGTGGCATTTTAAGTAACATGCCATTGGTAATATAAGGGTAATATAAGGGTAATATAAGGGTAATAAATTAGATTTACAGATTTTTAAAAGGTTCAAAATATAATCATATAAATAGAAATCATTTTTGTCTTCAAATTCTAAGTATGAAACTAAAATGTGTATATATATATTTTTCCATCAAAATATGTGTACATTGTTATTAATTAATACTAATGAATAGTTTTAAATTTGTTATAATTAATCAAAGATTAATCGATCAAATTAATAGTCTTTTGGTCAAAAAAGAAATTCATTGATGAATATAGTGAATACAATGTTTAATATGATTAAATGGTCAATTTTTATTGTTAATGGGTCATGGTTGACCCAACCCAATATATCTATTTAACTTGTTAACCCATTAACCTGTTAACCCATTAACTTGTTAACCCAATAACCTGTTAACCCATTAACCCATTGGATCAAAAATAAACAGTTCATTTGGGTTAATGGGTCAATTTGGGTTGGGTCAACCCATGGGTCATGACCCATTTTGACACCCCTATGTGGGTACACACTAAATAGTGTTAAATAACTTTTAGCAATGATGAGGATCTTCCTAGGTGAGATAGTGGGATCAAAGATGGGAAGCACTATAACTTCTCTGGGGGTTTCCTTGTTCTTGGAGATACATGAGTCTAGCAAGCAGAATCAATGTCTCAAGCACTGATCCTAAGACCATGGCCAACCTTTAAGGCTCCGAGCTCTAAACTTCAAGTTAAACGCAGCCGTTTATAATCTGTATGGGTTTGGAAATCAGGCTGATGGGCTACCATCATTCGGGCCCATTAATTCTATTGTTTTTTTTTGGGCTAGTTTAGGGGAATAAAGTGAAAAATAGAAACACTGGCAAAGCTGTGATGACCCTTCCCATGCGTAAACACTCGGGGCAATAGAGAAGGTTTACGCGACTTGATGGGTGTTATTTGTTAGAGAATAATAAATGTAGCCCAAATTGAACAAATTCAAAAGTTACGAGGTGTTTCTCGAAAACCGTTTTTGACGACTCTTTTATCTGTCCGGCGGCGACTACATTGACTCTCCTCACTCACTCAGGTTGTCGGAAACAATGAAGAGCGGCAAGTATTCGTGCAACACAAGTCTCGAAACCCTAGAATGGATCACTGCAATCATCGGTTTCCTTAAACCCTTTTCTTTCCTAATCAATGCTCACGTTGGCAATTTCTTAAAGGTATCTTCTAATCTAATAAAGTTCGTCTTTTTGATGGGTTTATGATTTTCGGATCTATTATGAGCTTTCTAACTTAAAAGCAATTGCGATAAGTGGATTTGTCCTAATCTTTTATATATTTTCGTTAACACTCTTTCACACGCATGGGGTGGCAATTGTAAGAACAACATCTAAGGAGTGGTGGAATATCGAATAGCTCTGATACCATGTTAAATTCGAGTCTGTAAATTTCTAATTTAAAATCAATTGACGATATGTGTGACTTATTTTATTCATTAATAGTCTTTAATTACAGGATAAGCTATGGGGAGCTGTTGATGAGGAATGGATAAGCTGCTTAAGGAACGAGGAGCCTGAAAATATTCTCCTTATCCCCTCCGGTTGTGTCCAGGTAAAGTTCTTGACTTTGTCTTCTTATTTGTGTTTAGTTTTAAGTTTAGCTGGAAAGTGTTGATTGCGTGTGTTTTGTTAGGAACACTGGCCTGCTTCACTCAAGGACTTTGTTCACACGTTGAGGTCTCTATCGTTGCCTAGAGAGCAAGCGGAACTACAGGAGGTATGTTGTAAACTCTGCACTGTATCTTACTTCCTTTGGGAGTGTGTGAACACTGAATGGTGGAACTTTTGTCTAAATCGTTTTTTTAACTCTTGGCAGATACTCGCAGATGTGAATACGGCACCGCTTAGCACCGTTCTTTCACAAGGCATGAATCTGAAGAAAAAACATGAGGTACAGTGTCTTTCATTGGTATCTAGTTTTGATTGTAGTGAGCAGCTGTTTCTGTAGTTGTAGTTGTAGCTGTAACTCCTCAGTCCAATGAAGAAATTTAAATTGAAAAGAGAATATCTAATGGTGTGTAGCTGTTCAAGTCCAACCTTTGGTACTTCACATGTAAAGTAGATTTTGTGATAATCACCAAAAGCTCATTTATATAAATTTTCGTAATTCATAACCAATGTTTTAGTTTAGTAAATGTATTTTCATGCAATCTCCTGGCCACATGGATCTGTAAGTCACTTATGGTTGTGTAACTTGTGTTATCATGAAGGTTGAAGTTCTTTCCTCTGTTGTTAGCTCAGTTGTTAACAGTGTTGGAGATTCTACTGTTGTTGATGTCGGTTCTGGCCAGGTATCTTCAACCCCTTTCTCATGTTTACCCATCAATCGAAGTTGCATGGTTACTATTCCTAGCACAGTCTTTTGCTACTTTTCTTCTCTGCATTGCTAACTTCTCCTTTTGGTTGTTCAAGGAACTTTTTGACTGATGAATTTCGTTTTTTTTTTCTCTTAGTTTACTAACTTTGTAGTATATAGTTTTCCTCAAGTGTGTTAAAAGATCATTGACAAATGTACCATTGTGTCACATGTCAGGGTTATCTAGCGCAAGTTCTTGCTTTCCAGTATAAGCACTCGGTTGTTGCGATTGATTCCTCCTATCATCATGGAAAGGTAACTGATGCACGAGCAGCACGTATAAGAAAGCATTTTGCAGCTCAAAAGCGTAAAACTGGGTAACTTCATTTAAGCATATAATAAAACTTCTACAAAGAAACAGATGACTGTTTCCATTTTCATCGCTCAAGTGTTTTCCTTGTTCTTGTTTGCACAGTTATGTGGTCTTTTAAGAGTTAACCACTTCCTCTCATAGTTCAGGAAACAAGTGCCCAGATGGTCCAGTGACTATTACATGCCGTGTATTATCCACAGAGATGTTAAAAGCCTTGACCGATGTTCCTCTGGAGAAAAATGACTTGGATTTAAACGCAACTGCATTGAATGAAGCTCCAAAGAGATCACAAGCATCAAGCGATGCAAACAGATCGTGTTCACTTGTTCTTGCTGGCCTCCATGCATGTGGAGATCTATCTGTTACAATGCTACGGTTAGTTTGAATGCTTGCTGCACTTGTTCTATGATTCTGGCTGCTGTGTTAGACACTTAGACCCAACTTGTTCTCGTTCAGGACTTTTATGGAGTGTAAAGAAGTTAAAGCCGTAGTGAGCATTGGCTGCTGTTACAACTTATTGTCTGAAAAAACTAGTGAGGACGCTGGTTTCCCGATGAGCACTTGCCTTAAATCTTTGGGATGTTCGCTTAGCAAAAATGCACGTAATCTAGCTTGTCAGGTTTGTCCAATTATTGTATCTATCTTGGAGTTGCAGCGTTGTTGTTTTTTTTGAATCATTATGTTCTTCTTGATAATCTAGTAATGTAAAAAAAAAATCATGTGGTTTCCCAGAGTGCTGAGAGATGGAGCAGCTTAGGATTAGATGCTGGTCTGCTGAATTTCGAGTTGCATTCTTTTCGTGCTGCTTTCCAAATGGTAAGATAAAGTTTAGTCTGAATCCTTAGTGATTGTTTACAAACAAGTAACAGCCTAATCACTCTTTTGAAGGTTTTGTGGAAACATTATCCAGAGGTTTTGGCGACAAGTCCCTCTATTGGGCGCCAAGGGAAAGCATTCCGTTCTCAAAAGCAAAGTAAAGCCCTCGAAGCTCCAGCAACAGTAGATACAAGTAGGAAAGGTGATGATGTCTGTGGATTAGATTCTATAATTGGTTTGCTTATGTCTAATAGTTCACTGCAGACACCAATGACAAGAGATCCATGACGCATACAAGTTCTTGTTTTGAGAAGTTTTGCTTGTCAGCATTATCAAGCTTGAATCTAGAACATCCTCAAGATCTTGACCTGAGTGCCACATGGGATGAAGCTAGTGCATTCACAGTAAGCTTATTCCTCAACTCTTTCACTCTCTCTGATTCTCACAAATTGAGGGATGCTTTGTCTTTTGGTGGTGTTAAAACTCGAAATAAATAAATAAATAAAAAATGCAGGAACTGATAGGGCCGTACTGGTCTATTCGAGCTTCATTAGGACCAGTGGTTGAGACGTTGATCTTGCTGGATAGAGTCATGTTTCTCCAAGAACAAGGTGACTGCATTGAAGTTGAAATGCTTCCCATCTTTGATCCCACCATATCACCTAGGAATGTCGCCATCATTGCTAAAAGGCGCTGACCCTGAAGCTTAAAAGCTCTCTTAAGATCATTTGTAGAACTTTGTGTGAAGTGTGAAATGGAGGTGACGTGTGGAGTTTCATGCAAACCGGTTTTTGATTCATCAAATTTGATGGAGCAGTGAAGCGAATTCACCTGAAGACTGTTTTTTTACCAATCCCCATTTTCAAACTAAAAACCATGTCTTATTCGATCGTGTCCAAAATTAGCTGTGAAAGTCTGAAATAAATGTAAGAAATAAATACAGATTATATCGGAAATATATTCATGGGGGAAGACTACTGAGTGATATTGAGTGACTGGTTTTTATTATACTCATTCCATTTCATATTATATGGCACTATAAAAACATTTTTTGTCACAAAATAAACGTTGTTTTTATTTTTAATGTAAAATTTTTTAATTTTATTTTGTAATTTAATTTTCTATTAATTAAAATATAGTTAGATATATAGATAATAATGTTTTTATATTTTAGTTTTGAACAAAACTAAAACGATATTTAAAAATGAAACGGAGATAGTAGTTGCTATTTTTCTGTATTTTAATATTTTAGTTTTGATGAACTTTTGAAAATTGTCACGCAAAAAAACTATTTATTTTACAAAATAAAACTTTTTATAAGGCACCACATTTAAAAGCCATCACAAGTGATACATGGCCTTATAAGCTAAAAGCCCTTTAATATAAAAACCCGCCACGAGTTATCTCGCAGACCGTTCTTTTTTTTTTTACGATTGGTAAATTAACAGTCCGCGAACAAAAGGAACAACAAAAAAAGTCACAGTCTCTCCTCTTTTACTTTTATCCGCTAGGGTTTTGAAGCAGAGGGTTTCGCTTTTGCTCGCTTATCGCCAATGGCGAAACCAAGCCGTGGCCGTCGTTCTCCTTCCGTCTCTGGCTCCTCATCTCGTTCCAGTTCCAGATCTCGTTCCCGCTCCGGCTCGAGTCGGTCCAGGTCTCTTTCGCGCTCTTCTTCTTCGTCTCCTTCCCGGAGCGTCAGTTCAGGGAGTCGCAGTCCTCCTCGTCGTGGAACAAGGTTAGGGTTTCTTTTCTTACCTTTGGATTTGGTAATGTTGCTCCTCTAAGAAGTGGATAGAGTCCAAATCTGGTTCGCATTCATCTTGATTTAGGATCGTATACTGTTGCATTGAACATATATATATTCCTGGGCAATATCTTATTGTGTAACGTGAATGTTTTGTTATATCTTACAGTTCTGCTGGGGTTGCTAGGCGAGGTCGCTCTCCTCCGCCAAAAGGAGCCTCTTCACCCTCTAAGTAAGTCTCCAACTCATACACATATTCTAGTTAATAATGTTGATATGGGGCATCAACATCTTTCATCTCTCCCTATATATGTGTGTGTGTGTGAGAGAGAGCTTAGAGTTGAGTCTTAGTTGGAAAAATGCAATTACATTAGAGAATAGTGGTAATGTGTCATGTGATATGTAGTTTTATCGTGTTGGTATCTCTGCTTGAATGTCTCAGTGTTTATGGGTTCATCAGATTCTCACTTATGGTGACTTTTACTATGAATTATGATTTCAGGAAAGCTACGCCTATTCAGGAATCACTTGTTCTCCATGTTGATTCTCTTAGCAGGAATGTTAATGAAGGCCATCTGAAAGAAATATTTGGTATGTGAATTAGTCTTGCATATACCTTCTTCTCATTTCTAAAATGAGTATTATATAGATCATGGATTTTCAATGGCATTTATGGTTGTTGTATTTTGCTTGTGCTTACCAATTTGCTTGGCTACAAGTTATATCTTCACACTGTGTGTTAATAGTGGCTTTTTTGTCGTATTTTTAGGTAACTTTGGTGAAGTTGTACACGTAGAACTAGCAATGGATCGAGCTGTAAGTTGCTAGTTCGCCTTTTCTCTGTTGTTTCTGGTATTACTTGTTGAGAAGTTTGTTAATTAACCTCTTTACATATTAACAGGTTAATCTTCCAAAAGGATATGCTTATGTTGAGTTCAAAGCAAGAACTGATGCTGAGAAAGCTCAGCTGTTTATGGATGGTGTATGTCTCTCTCCATATATGAAATGCCCTATTTAACTCAACATGTTGTCTGAGAAGATTTATGGTTGCGTTTTTGTTTACTTAACGCAGGGCCAAATTGATGGAAATTTTGTTAAAGCAAAGTTCACACTACCACCGCGTCAGAAAGTACCTCCACCCCCTAAACCTGTTTCTAGTGCTCCAAAAAGAGAGGCTGAAAAATCTGATAATGCCAGTGCTGACGTTGAGAAAGATGGACCCAAGCGCCCAAGGGAGAGTACGTCTATGTTCATGTTTTTGTCATTTCTTTTTATTGTTGTATATATGCTTCATATGGTGTTAATGGGTATTACCAAAATGTGATTAGCTTCTCCACAACGGAAAACATCACTTTCTCCAAGAAGGCGTTCACCACTGCCTAGGAGAGGCGCATCACCTAGGAGATTACCTGTTTCTTCTCCTCGCCGGAGGCCTAGCTCTCCTATCCGCCGTCGTGGTGATACACCACCTAGACGCAGGGCAAGATCACCATCTAGAGGCCGGTCTCCATCTTCTCCCCCTCCAAGACGACAGAGATCTCCTCCAAGGTTAGTTGTGGTAGCATCCGTTGTATGGTGTTTTTAGAATCAATAGACTCACCTTTTATATGTCAACAGGGGCTCCCCTAGAAGAATCCGTGGCAGTCCTGTTCGAAGACGGTCTCCTCCTCCTCTACGGCGAAGGTGAGCTTATGCGTCACACAAATTCACGCTCGTCGTGAATGGAGTATAGGAATTACTGCTTCGTTGGCTATGGTACTCGGTACACTAGAGCTATTTAAGCTTTCAGTTTTGTAAATATTTTGAATTGGACATGTTTCAGGTCGCCTCCAAGGAGGCTACGCAGTCCTATCAGAAGATCTCCTATCCGCAGACGTAGCCGATCCCCAGTTCGTAGACCTGTTCGCTCTCGTTCAAGGTCTATCTCACCCCGCAGGTATGCCTTAACCCATTCGAGATCTCCTATCATGGATTTTATTTGGTTGCAGTGGCATAGCCAAGATAGTACATATGATGATATCAGAGCCATGACATGTTTTTAAAATTTTGATAACTTACGCGTATATCTCAAGTTCCTACTGTGTGTCATGCTTGTATGTGGGTTTGTTACATATTGGTTCACAGAGACGTTTATAACGAATATGACCAAGATATACAGATCTATGTGGAGTCTGCAATTGATGTAAATTTGTCTTTGTTTGTAAGCAGGGGACGAGGCCCAGCTGGGAGACGTGGGAGGTCATCTTCTTACTCTAGTTCGCCAAGTCCCAGAAGGGTAAGGGCTTACTGCTAATCCCTTTTTACTTTGAATTTTTTATGTTGATGCTTTGTTTAGTTATGTGTTTTGACTTTTTATGTGCGTTTATTAAAATTGTACAGGTTCCTAGGAAGATCTCAAGGAGCCGCAGTCCTAGGAAGATCTCAAGGAGCCACAGTCCTAGGAGGTAAATGACTTTCTTCGCTTAACATATGTCCTCATCTTAAACCTGAAAACAATTTAGCCTGTACTTTGTAGCAGGCATTAGTATAAAAACGCTCCGCCTGAGTCCAATGTCTGATGAAAGACATAGTAAACATTAGGAACGAACGCTTACAAATGTTTGACTTGATACCTATAGAACTATAGGTGACTGATATTGAAGATTAATGATAATATATGCTCACACCAGTGTTATAAAAAGACAGTATGTGTTGTGCTTAATAACAGTGGTGACAACATTGGATCTGATAGTTAATGAGATTGTGATAGAAAAGGACAAATAAATTGGTTCAAAGAATCTGTAAATGTTTAAGCTCACAAGTCTAATCTAATAGAATGGATTTGTTGTTGCGTAATGTGTAGGCCACTGAGAGGAAAAAGAAGCAGCAGTAACAGCAGCAGTAGCAGCTCACCCCCTCCTCGCAAAACATAAATGTAATAAAACGATGTTTAAATCTTTTAGCTTCGTCTCAATCTCGACTCACTGCCATATTTATCTGTCTCGGCTGAAGTTTTACCAGTGACCAAATGAGAGTTATGGCTTATTTTAAAGATGCTTTTGTTGTATCTCCTGATGATGATTTGGATTTCAGTAGTCTTATTTTATGAGTCATAACGACGAGACTTTTTGATTGTTCTCACTCGCTTAAAAAGAAGTTAAGAGGATTTGTTGAAAAGTAATGAATGGAAGAACGCGATGTTCTTTGGTCTCAAGAAACAACTAGAATCATGTTTTGGCATTAGCTAACGGTTGCTTCATTCACGTACTGGTGTAACAAATGAGAGATGGCGGTACAAACATCAGGATTCAAAAAGTGGATCCACTTAGGCCCGATCTCATGCATTTCCTGTAGGATCGAGATATGTAAATTAAGACATCATTGGGCTTTGACAAGTTTGTGTTTCAGACAAACATGGGTGTTCCACGTAAAGTTGCAAGCAGAGTGGCTCGCTGTTCAGAGACTTGACTGGCGTAATAACTGGCGGCTTCATCCACTGCTTTGTATCAGTTGGAATCCATGGCTCACCTTCTTTGCTTGAACCCACTTCAGGAAGTGACCTTAGATAAGCCGTTACCTCCCATCTACAATCTGTAAATTTATGAAAAGATTTAAACAAAGCTCTGAAACTTAGAAACATAGTTGAATGCGGCATCTGGAGCTAGAGATGTATTTACTGTGAGGAAGAGGCTTGACAAGGGAATTTGAGACGGAAAGCTTGACTAAGAAGGACCTAAGCGCAAATTCCAATTGACCCTCTTCTACAGAAGCAGCAGAAGACTGGTTGATCGTGAGCTTGAAGATGAACCTCTCCACAGGAACATTATCATTACTGAAAAAGATGACTGCGACTCTTTCAACCAGACCCTGCTTACAAACATTGTTCATGCGTCATTCTATAACGATAATAAAAACAAAAGGCAGCATCTTTGAGGTGAGTTGTCTTCAATAGTGGAAATAAAACTTGTTCTGACATTGACTGATGCACCAAGATTAGAGATTTCAGTAGTAAGTGTATGCTAAACTGCTAGTGTTTTCATCGAAAGAACGTTTAGTGCATCAAAGATTGCAGACTACACAACCTACATGGTCTCCATACACTAACCTTTTGGATAAAAGGAAGTAAACCAGAAGCAGCAGAGTGAATATATTCACGCAGCTCAGGATGCCTTGCCCTTTGCACCACCACATTCATATATCTCCTCCTCTCAAACGCAGCTTCACAAAAACGCACAAGACGATGTAAAATTCAACAAACCATATCAAACACACAAATTCACACCTGTTTTTACATCTCTCTTACTCACCAGATGGGTAAAAGCCTTTGAGGAAAACAATCATTGTGATGGCTACTTCCAAAAACTCCACCAGAGTACGAGCAACATCTCCTGAAAGCAGCAGATCAGATGAGACTAAGCCAAACTCAATCCTGCATATCCATGAGGTTATAGTTTGAAACTAGAAAGTTACCTGAGTGATTATCATCCTTCTTCATGTTCATCAGCGTCTCACAATCGCAAACCGGTAAAAGTTGCTTCGCCGGGGGGTTACGCCGTGTATCTGAATACCTCCTCCTAGTTTCGGTTAACTACGCACGCACGCGACAAACACGTGACTCTTTTATTCTGTATGGGCTTTTAGCCTATGAGCCCATTTAATTACTTCTCGGGCCTAAGTTTATGTTTTTTTATTTTCATTAGCGAATGTCTCTCTCCTCCACCTCGTCGGAAAGGTTTTTGCCGGAGCTTCCACCATAGAGACCGTAAGATCTTCTCTCTTGGAAACTGTATTTAAGTCTGCGTTTAAGTTGTTTACTTTGTAGTTTCTTGTGGATCAGTAACATAGTCTGATTAAATCAATGTAATCTGAGCTCGATAAAGTTGTTTGTGATTAAATTTTAGAGAAGAGGGTTCGATGGGGAAGAGAGGAAGGGCTTGTGTGGTGGTACTTGGAGATCTTGGTCGAAGTCCTCGGATGCAATATCACGCTCTTTCTCTTGCTCGTCAGGTTCATCTCTCATTTTATTTTTTGCCAGACTTAGTTTTTGATCGTGTTATCTCCCAGTTCAGTTCTTCTAGTGGCTTGACTCAATTTTGAACTCTTAGCTTGATTGTTTCACATTAAAATGCAGGCATCGTTTCAAGTGGACATTGTTGCATATGGAGGTAAAAGTTCCTACTTTAGTGTGTGTTCTTGTGACTCTTCATTGCATTGTTTGAATGCTTTTAGTTTTCATGATTAGGTTCTATACCCCATGAAGCTCTTTTAAAGCATCCATCAATCCACATTCATACCATGGTACTCTTCGATCAACTCATCAAACATAAACTGCTAAAAATATTATATTTAGTTTCATCATCGTCATCATCATCATCTGTTTCTTCTATTTTGAGGTTACATAGGCGCAGACTCGATTCATTCAGCTCTTGCCGAAGATACTTTATCCTGTTACTCTCTTGCTCAAGGCTTTTATTCAGTTTACAATGCTTCTCTGGTTTCTTTTCGTAAAAGTGCCAGAACCTGACATTTTCTTGGTTCAGGTAAAGCCTTGTTGTTTTCACTTTGAATTTTTTTTTTTTTTAGATTTTTCTTGAGGAACTTAAGCAGGGTTGCTTCTGCAGAATCCTCCTTCCGTTCCAACACTAATCGCTGTTAAGTGGGCGAGTTCGTGGAGGCGTGCAGCGTTTGTTGTAGATTGGCATAATTTTGGTTATACATTGCTGGCATTGTCCTTAGGAAGAAACAACGTCTTTGTATCCTTGTACCGATGGTCAGTATATAAAACCTTTTATAATGGCCTAAACTATTGATAGTTCTAAGGTTGAAGTGGTTATCTTTGCATGCTTTAGGATTGAGATGCATTACGGAAAGACGGCAACAGGTTCGCTATGTGTGACAAAAGCAATGCAACATGAACTGGAACAGAATTGGGGAGTCAGGTGAGATGAAATTGCTCATAGATCATAACCAGTAACATTTTGGCTCTGAAGTAAAGAAAGTAATGTGGTTCTGATTTTGTATGCTATATGTTCTGAATTGAAACACAGAGCCGAAGTTTTGTATGATCAGCCTCCTGAGTTTTTCCGCACTGCTTTGCTTGAAGAAAGGCACGAGGTTTAGCTGGTCTTTTCTTCCTTTTTAGATTAGGATGATCAATCACTTATACTGTGTAGAGTGAGGTATTGAGAGTAACAGAAAATTTTGTTACATCTTTAGTTGTTTTGCCGAGTGAAGAAAGATCTTTGCCATCCATCTGGCGTCTATGATATCATTAGTAGAGGTATCTCCTTGAAATTAAAAGTCCATGTTTTGATTCCTTTTGAGCTTCTCCATTCATTCTGATACCAATTTTATAATTCAAATCCAGAGTTGGAGAATCAAGATCTTAATGAAACCCTTTTTACTACCAAAACTAATGCTGACATCTTGCTGAAGCAAAACAGACCAGCTCTTGTTGTGAGCAGTACAAGTTGGTGAGGGGACATAATCATTCTTTGTTCACTTTCACTCTTGTGGTAACATCCTTTTTCCATGACAGTGAATATTAGAATATGAACTTTGCAGGACCCCTGATGAAAATTTTGGTATCCTATTGGAAGCCGCAGTGATGTATGATCGGCGTGTTGCTGCAAGATCGAAGGGAAGTGATACAGCCGAAATTTCAGAAGAACAAGACCTTTATCCCAACTTGTTGTTCATCATTACAGGTAAATATAATTTCATTTTTAGAACATGATAATATATCGCTGTTTCTGTTTTTGATCATGAGCTATTTACATTGTCCATAGGTAAAGGACCTGAAAAGGAGATGTACGAGGAGAAAATCAAACGATTAAACCTCAGACATGTGGCATTCCGCACAATGTGGCTCGCAGCTGAAGATTACGCATTGCTTTTAGGTTCTGCAGATCTCGGTGTTTTCTTACACACTTCCTCATCGGGTTTAGACCTTCCCATGAAGGTAAGTCCATTATAATTAGAGCTCAAATAAGGTTATGTCTTAAGACTGCCTTTTTCAATTTGTCAACTTGTTACCAATGTGTGGCATTTCAGGTTGTTGATATGTTTGGATGTGGCCTTCCAGTTTGCTCTGTTTCCTATTCATGGTAAATAATCAGCGACTTTCAATACTTCCATAAACAAACACTATTAAACCTTGAACATTCGTGAAGCATTCAAGAACTCGTTAAGGATGGGCAGAACGGACTCTTGTTTTCATCTTCGTCGGAATTAGCGGATCAGTTACTCGTAAGTAACTCAATGTCTCTCTATTAAAGACACTTTTGAACCTAGTTAACACATGTAATGTTCTTGTATTCTCTTTTTCTGAACAGGTCCTCTTCAAGGGCTTTCCAGGTAACTGCGATGCCTTACTGTCGCGTAAAGAGGGTGCAATGGAGACTGGTTCTTCAGGTCGATGGGCTACAGAGTGGGAAGCTTGTGCAAAACCTTTGATTACTCAGGCAAAATCTTTAAGCTCTCTCTATCTTACACGCATATACTTTTGCTAACTACTCATAAGATATGTGATCCATGCAGGTCGTATCTCAAAATAAGGATTGATTAAGAGAAAAGTAAAATATTGGTGCCCTCAGAGTTTTTTTTTACACAGCTTTTGTAGATTCAAAATTTTGTTAAACACAATCATATAGATAACAAGATTTTCTCATAATATTAACAAATGTTTTGACTCCAAAAAGATTAGCAAAAGCGTGTGAATGAATGAGAAACTAATATCAAAATCTCAGTTGACCAAAAGTAAGGCCTACACAAATCGCTGAATAAAAAACATTGAATAGAAAACTCAAGAAACCTCTGCATCTGTCAGTAGACTTACTTAGCCTTTGTCTTAGATTTCTTGAGAAGAGTGGAAGTTCTGAACGCAGCATCGTCTCTAATAAAGCTCCACCAGAGAACCGTCAGAGGAATGGTGGCTGCGTGCCAAATGGAGTGAGCATCAAAGTAGCCTTCATATGGAGGAAAGTCATATATCTCCAAAAGCATAGCTAAGCCTGAAGCTATCACAACCACCCAAAGTTTCCAGTTAGAAGGATGTCTCGAGACAGCAGCCCATCTTGCCCATAGGAGAAGCTGAGCCACTCCCATGGCCACACACACAATCATGTTCCAACCTGTAAACAACATTGAACTCACCGAGAATCCGAAAGAAAGGATATTGAACTGGTTTCAGATAAGGAGAAAGAGTATTGCGGTGTACCATAGTCGAGTTTGTAGAAGTTAATGTACAGTATGTGCGTGGTGACAAAAGCTAGTATTGGAGCAGATACCATGACTCTTGCAGCCTCTACCCGAACATCAAAGGTTCTTAAGATGCATACAATGAGTGAGAATCCGATAACAGCTATTGCAGATGAGTAGTCCAACCTCTCTGTGAGGTCAACATCCCTGAGAAACCATAGAGACAATCACCAAAACAATCACATGATATACGAAGTATAGATTGTGGATGATGAAGTAATGTGTAGATGATTACCGAGTGTGGAAAACCGCACTCCAGAACCAAGAGTTCATGGACAAGAAACCATAGATATGCCACAAACCGACATACTCATAGTACGCAGTCTTATCTTGTTTAAGAGGCAACTTATAGTATAGTGTAATGAAGAAGGAGAGCCAGCCATGGAAATGCATAGCTAAGTTGAGAACAGAGAAAGCAACAGAAGCAGGCTCCTGAAACAACAACAAACAAAGGTAAAAAAATCAAATGGACTGTGGTTGAAGAAAACAGTAGGCTGTTAAAGGGTGAAAAAAGATCAGACCTGAATCCCGAAGACACGCTTGAAAGGCCATTTACCATGATACTTGAGTGGGGATTGACCTAGAGTTTCGCGTTCTTTCTCTCTATTAACCATACAGTGGTAACGGCAATCACCTTGACATCCCCACTTTTGCCATTGTAGATACAGAGGCTCTTGTGTGTACCATGGACCAACGTTGGATGAAGAGTTGCACTGAGGAAAGCATAATTGTCCAACGCAACCACTTACCTCGCATTCTCCAACACATGCCCTGATACAAAATTACCACATAATGCTGCTATCTTGATAGAAACTCAAAGAACATTACCGTCTATCTTGAACATGAACTCTAACAAGACAAAGTAAGAAAGACAAGCTTCTATACAAATCCTAAAGAAACTGAGAAAGACAAACCTGTAACTTGGATCAGCATCGCCAAGACTAGCATACGAAACACTGAAAAGACATGACAGAAGTAGCAACAGGGATGTCCAGTAACATACTGCCATCTAAGCAAAGGAAGTGATCATCCCCGGTTAACGAAATTCTCAAAAAAAAAACTTTCATAATAAATTCTCAAAAAGAAATCCCCGGTTAAGCAAAAAAACTTTTTTTTTTTTAAATAATTCGAACTAGAAAGAGTTTCATAATCTCTTCGTAAAGGATGAAACTTTCTATGAAGAAACCAAACAGTATCTATATCATCTCGTAATCTAATCTTACGCTTTACAGATTCGATCAGATTATCGAAAAACTCATAAATTATGGCAAATTCAGAGCGAGCTTATAGAGCTCTAACGATTACGCAGGAGAACACCACAGAGATGAGAACCTATCAGATAGAATATAGAGGCAACAAAAGAAAACAGCATAGATCAGAAGAACATACCTCCGAGTCCGAGAGAGACTGGTCTTCGCAACAACAAAACAGAACCACAATAGATATCGAGGAAGGAGAAACAAATACACGTGTTTTTACTTTTTTTTTTTATTTAAGCAAAACGACGCGTTTTATCTGTTTTTCCTTTTTTTTTCTTATCGAACAAAGATTTACTCCTAACATGACTTTGTGTTTATATATTGTCGAGAAGATGAAGATAATATATATATATGGATAACTGTGATAATCTGGCAGCGAGATCAATCGACTAATTTCATAAAATTTGAAACAGCTACGTATTTTTATCTTTTAAAACAGTTTAGATGGTCAATGGAAATCAAACTGCAGATTCGTATTAGGTTTATCCATCAAGTGTTGTTAGCCAAAAAAAAATAATATGCATTCTTTGAAATCAAAATTCAATATCTATACGTAGAATATAAACCATTAGACTCCAAACAACTCTATTTGTTTATCTGAAATTTACTTTGTTTTCGTTTCTTTTATAATAAGTTGGACGTACAATTATGGTATACAAACCAAAAATAAAAGATTTTCTGATATGCATGCGTCTTCATGTGTTTTTTTGTTTTGTTTTGATGTATAGTATTAGTAAACACACACACACATGAAGGTTCAAGCTTAAACTTATTCAATATCTGGATTTACTTCTTCCACAACACGAATCCAACACTCTGTTTTTGCATCAATCTCATATCTCATAAGAGTTCCAAACAAGATTCCCTGAATCCAGTGAAAGCCAAGAAATGTTGCTTCACAAACAAGCAATTAAATTATAAATATTATTATTATAAAACATTGTTTATACTTTTTTGATTGATAAAAGATGTCTAGTGAGTCGAGATTCAACCGACTATTTTTTTTGGAATCCATCCACTGATGGCAAGCCCGGTTGCTCTACATGAGAATGAAAGACTCATGACGAGCTAGTAATTTCGCATTGGACAAGAATCGATTCCTAGCTTGGACCAACAAAATAACTCTTCGTCTAGTGGAAACCAATAGACTACATTCTGTATTTACTTGACTAACTCGCAACTAGCATCAGCATATATGTAGTCTCTGAAAATCATTTCAAGACGAAATCATATGGGCTATAAAGAAAACTATATATCTTGATTCACCAATATGTGACAATCTTATTCCCGACCAAATCAAGAAGAAAAATAGATACGCAATGCTGATTTAACTTGCAAGAAACTTCATAGAACACTATATGCATAGTACTCAATTCAGTATACAAAAAAAAAAGAATGGGATTGTATGGACGTAGGAAAAATTTCGTCATTACACAGACAACTCGAGAATCTACAAACTCAAGAATCTACAAACTCAAGAATCTACAAACTCAGCTAGCCTTTGCTCAGGCCGAATTGGTTCATATGAAGACGCTCCGCCATATTGACACTCAATCGCCGCCGTATACGGCGAGTGGCATTACTTTCCCGGCAAAAAAAAAGACTTCTCCAGTGACGTCGACATGGCTTTTATGTGCGAGACTGGTGCCGGCGAGTCCCTTTGGTCGTGCTAGCTTTTAAAGTCATGCAATAGTTATATCATGATTAATCCTGGTTTCTTATGGTGGAATTTTTAGCTTTCTTAAAAGACGTTTATTAGTTTTTAAGTAAGAAAATGTAAAAACTGTCTATTAAATAAAAAACATAAAAAACGTCTCTTCACCCGAAAAACGTA
Source organism: Moricandia arvensis (assembly GCA_905132765.1). Taxonomy (NCBI): domain Eukaryota; kingdom Viridiplantae; phylum Streptophyta; class Magnoliopsida; order Brassicales; family Brassicaceae; genus Moricandia; species Moricandia arvensis. The sequence continues at coordinate 26,082 of CAJHQP010001917.1, forward strand.
AAAAAAAATGTCAAATCATAAGTTAAAATCCTACTTTAAGAGACTGTGTTAATGATGGTTTTAGTAAGTAAGAGCATCCACACCAATGAACCCCCCTTGGGGTTCATCTTTTCACTTTTTTTATTATTAAATTTTTTTGTTTTTCTTTTTTGTTTTTTTTTAAAAAAAAAGATAGACCAATCGCGGGCTGCCACGTGTCGTGGAGCCCGCGCTACAGTGATGAACCTTAGGAGAGAGGGGATCACTAGAGAGAGCTTTAGGAGAGAGGGGATTATAGAATTTTGTTATTTTAATATTTTTTTGTGTTGAAAAGTGTGTGAACCCCCATCTAAACCTTTGATGGGGGTGCTTTAAGGGCTTGTTTATTGCAGGGTTCTTAGGTGGGGTTTTTAACTTTTGTTAAGAGCCGGTTATTAGTTTTTAACTAAGAAAAACTAAGAACCGGTTCTTAAATAAGAGTTTTAAGAGCCGGTTCTTAGCCATAAAGTAAAAAAAAAAACAAAAAAATGAAAAATCAAAAGTTAAGAACTCCACTTAAGAATCCCGCATTGAACATGGCCTAAAAGAGAAGAAAGATTATTTTTATTTTCTGAAAAATTAAAAGTTTTTATTTTTATTTCAGAAAACAATAGACTTCATTCTACAACAAATGGGGGGAAATAATGTTTATTTGATTTTGGTCCTACATTTTAAACTAACAAATTTGAGAAATAGTTTACTTGAGCTTGCATTTACTATGTGTTATTCAAATATTTCATATTGGCCTACTGTAATATATAAAACATAAAATTCCTAAAAACTATTATTGCAATAATTAATGGTTTCGCATTTTCTGGTTACAAGTTGAGATGTCACAATCCATGCAGTTGAGCAGAATCACTAGACACCTGTATACATATAAATTCCGTATCTCTACGTATGTCCAATTTCTTTAAATGTACAAAATACATAACCGGTTTTACGGTTTGCATTAACTATTTATACGATTAGGTAACTAATCAGAACAAACACGTCAGATTGATCTATCTTGTCGTGTGGTGATACTCACTATCATAAAGCCTATTAACTTCCTCCACTTCGTTTGCATCGCTGGTATACCAACCATACCGGACTATATCCTCATATACCAATAAAATGACACACAAGTATCGGTTTAATAGAGTTTGACGGTTTTAAATTTTATTGGTTATCAAGTTTTTAGAAGATTGGTATCTATATTAAAATGTTGGATCGACTATAGTTTATTTATTTTTAAAAAATCAATATATATGGTTTTTCGTTACATCAATAACATCAATAGATATTGTTATTTCTATAAATAATTTAGATTGGTTACCATTTTTACTTTTAATTTGGACGCTTCGCATTGGTTTTCTCGTGCCATCAACCGGTCCTGCATGACTTTTTTTACAGCAAACCCCAGTGGAAAGTTCTAATTCCATATAGATTTACATTAGTATTTAATTATGAATTTTTTAATTTTACAAACTATTTATATATGAATTTTCTATAAAATTAAAAACCTCACAATTAAATATTAATATATATATATATATATATATATATTTTTTGAAAATCCATATGAAACGTCATAAAGATATGTTTTTAGCATCAGACTTATCAAACCGGGAATAAAAGAGAAATTGTCAAAAATACCACTTTCTTTGTATCACTTTTCAAAAATATTTTAATCATTTTTACTTTTGTTTTTTAAGTGGAAAAACACACTTATAACCTTTGGATTAATTAATTTAAGACTTAGGGTTTAAAGTTAATGGGTGGTGTAGGGTGTGGATAGGGTTTAGGAATTTAAAATTTAGGATTTTAATTAATTTTAATAAAATTTACTCCTTAAAAAATGGTATTTTTGAAAATATTTTTTTAATGAAGATAAAAATGAAAAGTGATAAAAGTAAAGTGGTATTTTTGAAAATTCTAAAAAAAAAACAAGTTTTTCGTTATAATTAAACAGGTTCGTGTAACAGCTATCGTGTTGGTCCACAAGGCTTTTAGCATTCACTGCATGTCCGGACCAGAATGGTTAAAGTATGTCTGTGTGCGTATACACAGATACACGTACATGCAATTACATACACACATGTGTAGTATATATACCACACATCTCGATGATTAGTAAAAACATCACCATCTTCTGCTACTCAAAATAGACCCCCAAAGAAAAAAGAAAAAATGTATTGCCTCCAAGTTGCAGCTTATCACTTGTTCTTCAACGCAGCTCGGTTATGTTATCTCCTTACTCTGCTTATCTTTATTTTTCTCAGATTCTTTTATTTTTTCCATGATATCTCGGTCGTGACTCACGTCCAAGAATCTAGAACGGCGGCGTTTCTGGCGATTGCTGATACAAAACAAGTTCAGGGAGAAATGAATGTAACTTTATCTGGTGTTTTCTTAGGATCTGTGATCCAAGAGATTGCTGATAACTTTTTCTAGTTTTTTTTTTTGAGAGAGAAGTTGTTGTTATTTCTTGAAAACATGTTTTCAACTTCGTTGTGTGTTGTTTATATATATAATAACGATTACCCTATTATTTATTTCTTTAACTCATTCTTAATATTATAGATCGACTTCAGGGTTTTTAGCGTAGTAGCTACGCCGTCGTTTGTTAATTCAGCTTCTAATAGCGTTAGTTTAGGACAAAAAATGATTTAATTCGACTTGATAGTGTGACTTTTTGCATGATAGTGTGACTTTGTACAGTATTCATATTGATTACTCCTGTCAGATACAATACTATAGTAATGCTCAGATAAAAACTAATCAATGCCCTATAAAGCTAAAAAGCTCAATCCTATATAGACTAGTTTAAAAAATACGGTCAATTTCTTTTCCATGTTTCTAAAACCATTTACAATTGTTTACTCTTCTATAATAAAATTAGTTGTTGTTCTTATATTCTATTTTAAATGAAAAATAGAATGATTAACAAAAAAAAATTATTTGATATATAAAGTAAAAAATTTATTCAGTTATGGAACAAAAATATAATATTATTGGAGCATTTTTTCACTAAATTCTATTTTAGAATAAAAAATAGAATGGAGTTATAAATGGCATAAGGAACTAGCCCTAAAATTTTGGCCAACGATGTCCTAATCAGAAACATAATTACTAAAGTTTATGTTACTTGGCAACAGTAATATTTGAAACTCAAATTTATATCATTTTTGACTATGTAACTAGCTAATACAATATAAATGAAGACGGAAACGACGGCCCGGTTCAAATATATTGGGCCCTTAATCTTTGTGTAGGCTCAATTAAATCAAATTATTCCGGGCCGAACCGACAGGCCTTCGCGTGTTTGTCATTACTTTTTTAAAAATAAATTAAAGTCAGATTTAAAGATAATTAATTGTCCCATGTAAATAATTTTATGTTAGTACGATACGAGATTGGTCGTTGGTCCGTACGGAGGTATGAGAAAGAAGGACAGGAAGAGAGTTGGTGGGTCACACTCTGTATGTATAAATGACCGTACAACCAAACCCACCTGCCACTCTTTAATACCCCTTTAATTGACACGTCATTTAAAATAAATAAATTTGATTTGATTTTGAATTGTAATAAACTTGTCTTTTCCAATTCCCCCTTTCGATTGAACCCGTCCACTTGAGAAATCGATTATTTTGTGTATATGTATATATTTATAAAATATAAATAGTTGAAAATTCACAATGACAATTATATAAAGCTAATAGAATCATTAAACATGTCGTTTTAGTTTGTTTTGTATTTTTCTGTAAACATGCGGTTTAGTTAATGTAACATTTAATTAAAGAACAAAGCAGAACGCAAAGGGACAAGAGTGTCGTGAACAACTTGTCTAGTGACTCCCAATTTGGATGTTGTTCTTTTAATTTTTTTTTTGGTAAAAGATGTTGTTCTTTTTCAGATATAAATGTTCGGTTTACGCCTCCATGTTTTTTATATAATTGTAACTCATTTGAGTTTTTTTTTTTCTCAGAAAGAAGTTGTATGTTTGATACATGCGAATAACGTTTACCAGACAAGAATTTGTAATGTATATCTAAACGAACAATTTGCGTATGAAATGTTGAGGAACAATTAATTTTTGTCGGCCAAACATAAGTATAAAATAAAAATTAGACAAAATAAACATGTTTAATAGGAAAAAAAACATCCTAGCATTTAAAAAAAATCGACAAAACGATGAGCTATATTTTCTAGATCTAAATTTCAATTCTGTACTATTCTCTTTCGGTCAAGCTGTAATATTAAAGAACGTTGAACAAAAACCATCCGCGTAGATTTGATAAACCATCTATAATATATTCACCGATTTACTTTAAAAACAACACAAAACACCAAATTAAAAATATTTATTTGTTAAGTGAAGGCTACTAAACCACCAATCTCATAAAATAAGGGTTCAAAAACATTTCATATATCTTTCACCTTTGACCATGATGATGTAAGGAGAAATTGCTAGTCATATACTCAGTTTTGATGTTCAACAAAATAACGGACTACTTCGTTTGGTTGGTCTAAATTCTAGTAGCTCAAATGTCTAATCTAATTAGTAGTATTAATATACATAATGACGTAACATTATTAGAATGTTCAAAAGTGATAAGACTCTTTGTCATTTAAATATAAATGTATTAGCATTGGTAGTTTCTCAAATATAGTCTCTTACCATCAAGATAGTTTAAACTAATAAAAGTAAAAATGAATGAGAGATTATAGAATGAAACTTTTTTTTATTTGAGAAACTATAAGAAATGTAAAAGACTCATAAACCACATACCATATTTATATTGATTTTGTTTATAATAAAATAAAAAAATGTTTGATTAAATTATATAAAATATTAATATTTGTTTTTTCAAAAAAAAAACTAGTTTAGCTTCTTATCAATGTGGATGTTCTAACGTTCTATTACAAATTTTATGAAAGCTAATATACATATAATTGTTACAAGTAATTTTAACTCTCAACAGAATCTTCAAGAAGTCAAAACATATTACATTATATATCGAATCAATTTATAAATTACGTTAGAAATTTTTGTATAATAGTTTTATTAATTTACAGAAAATATATTTTAGACGGTAAAATGTGTAAAAACAGTAAGTATTTAGTTAAATAGTATACTAAATAAATTTCACAAAAATACCAGCAGTTTATATTAGGCTAGCGACAAACACAGAAAAACAATAACATGAATATAAAGTTTCCTATAACAAGTAAATATGGCTACTCTCTTGATTTTGTATGGTTTCAATGTTTATATAGTTTCAGTTTTATCTTTAGTTGTATTTATATGATTTTGATTTTTAAGTAGTGTCTAGCAAAATAAAATATTTATGTAGGTCTATTTTTAAAAAAAAATCTACAACAAAAATAATGGGTAATAAAGTTACAAATTCTACTTTTAACGTTAAAGAAATTAATGCATTTTATATATATATATTTAACATGAACTATACGGCTTAGCCGACAAAAAAAGAACTACCCTGCTTATTATCGATTAAGATGTTTTAGACCCTCAGCAGCTATGTTAAAAGTTTCTGGATATTTGTAATTTATGAAACTTTTCAAATTTTAAATAAATTAATAGATCCGTTTACTTTAAAACACTACTAAACAAAACAAAACTACTTTTAATAGTATTATTATTTTTCTGGTAAGTTAAATTTCCTGGGATGTACCTGGCAAGTACTGCCTATGTACTCTAATCTTTATGCTTTCGTCATCATCTTTCCATGTCTTTTTCTCTCTTATATATATATATATATATATATATAATCCCTCTTTTATAATTTTCTTACACTCTCTCTCTAGTTTTAAACTTTGTCTCTCTTCAAAACCGTCGGAGAAAACAATAAAAAATGAAACATCTCATCCGCCGCCTCTCTCGCGTCGCCGACTTAACCTCCGAGTTCTCCATCCGCCGATCAACCTCCTCCTTTCGCATCCGCCGCGGTCACCACCGTCCCCGCATGCAACCTCCGTGGTCGATTTGCCCTGCGAGAAGAGTCAACACCGTCCCCGCCGGGCACGTGCCGGTCTACGTCGGCGAAGAGATGGAGAGGTTCGTGGTGAGCGCGGAGGTCCTGAACCATCCGGTGTTCGTCGGACTCCTCAACAGGTCCGCTCAGGAGTACGGTTACGCGCAGAAAGGAGTCCTCCACATCCCTTGCCACGTCATCGTTTTCGAGCGCGTGGTGGAAACGCTCCGGTTGGGTGTTAATGAGTCCGGGGAGATGCAGGAGCTCGTCGCGTCGTTTCTCAACGGTGATGAGGTGATGATACCTGGAACTACAGAGTAGGTCTAATAAGAAACTAATATGTAAATATATACAAAGTTTTTATTTAATTAATAATATTTCTTATAGATTATTCGAATGTTGTCAACATCTGTATTAGCTGTGATCGAGAAACTGAATTTTCGATTAAACCAAACCGGATTGAGATTTGAATCTGCATAAATAAAAGTAAACAAGAAAAAAAAAACAAAAAAGAGAAAACCAAAGAAACGTGCGTCCCGTCCCATACGTTTCATGTAACGTTTGGTTTAATTATCAAATGAAACTCATATTTCCCATATTGCACGTTTGGCGTTATACATAGGTCACGTTTCAACCATGCTTGTATCAAGCTTATCAAAAAAAAAAAAACCATGCTTGTATCAAGAAAGATTAAGATTATTCAACTGCAAAAGGTTTAGTCGAGTGATTAAGCTTGCAAATCTTTATGGAAATCTGCTAATAAAGTATAGAAGAAAATATTTTTGCAAGCAGAGAGTATAGCGTTTTTGAAATTGTACATGCGGATTGTACCTTCGAGGACACCCGACAAGGAGAAAGAACATAAACACCTGGTGTTTCTTTGTAACAGAAAAGTATATAAATGTTTTTGGATGTGTCGTTTTTTTGACAAAGATTTTTTTGTAATGTTAAACATTATTGCTATCAGAATTTATATTCATGTATGCAGGACAAGATTTGAGCATAGACCAGTGAACATTGATCTTGGCTTCCAAAAGTTTTGGAGTTTGTATACAAGGACATAGGTCCTCAATTTTTTTTTTTTTTTTAAAAACTTTTTGACTAAAGTTCTTAATAAATATTTTAAATTCCCAAAATTTCAGATCTGACTATATCTGTATGGAAACATATATATATATATATATAAACTATAAAAGTCATTGAAAATAAGACATTTTATTTTGAAAAGTCAAATCGAAGCTTGTACATGTAAGAGTGTAGAAAGCACCGTAGTAGACTGATTACATGGATCAGAATTGCACGGTGGTGGGACTTTCGTTTTGGGCATTGTGTGGTGTTGGACTATTTGCCTGGATATTGAGATATACACTTTATTTTAAATAAATCGTTCAAGAGTTAGTGACGTGGCAATCAACAATTGGCTATAAGGTTGAGTTGGCAAAATCTATGGCACATGTGTTGCTTCATTTCGTACGATGTTGGGGGAAACTTAAAGAGTTGACGAGTTCGCATCAAGTAAAATAATATAAATAAGTTACAGCTGGTATTCTTATAACCAGCATAGCAACTATTGTATGTATACTTACTTAAATACTCGAAATAATAATTTATACTAATATGTGCTTATATATATATCATAATTTTTTTGACTGAATATATATATCATATTGATATATTGGTTTTTTTCATGTATATAGGGTACAATTTCTATGATATATATGGGTGTAGCTAACTTATTATTCATAAATACATATACAAACTGAAGCACCAACCAGGTCATAACAGAGGAGGTGTCAATCTTGTCCAAAGTACTATTGAGGTGATCAGAAAAGTAATCCACAAAATGAGCTGAGCGGTGAGCGTCTGCGTTGTTATGTTACTCAAAGTTGAATGTCATAACATGTTATAACCGTTAAAACAATATCTAGAAGATAATCAATTACAAGCATCTGCTTGCTGACTAATGGTACATCCAATGACGAAAAAATAATCTTATTACTATTAAGCGTATTGGCTTTGTTTATGCAAAAAAGGTGAAAAATATATATGAGGAGCTAAATTTTACAATCATCTGAATTTGGAAGAGATTGCCTATATTGTATATCACCTATGGTATGTTAACCTTGATATTGTAATATCTAAAAAAAATTTCGTGACAGAATCACGATAAGAATATTTTATATTTTTATATGACATATGTGTCTTTTGATTTGATTATAAAGTTCAAGTTCACACTAAAATTATTAATTCTAATTGTAAAGACGATATTGTGGTGGATCAGTTTCGATTAAAGACATTAGAATTTGGATGTATTGATATACTCCCTCCTTTACCTTAATTTGTGAATATCATTTTTCTTATGATTATAAAGATATAATATACATTTATGTATTTATATAATTGGTGGTAGTTATGAGTGAAAGGTTGTGTTGGTTCATGACACCCTTTCTATTAATATATATATATAAGGGTAATGTCTTCTCTTTATTTTATGGTGACAAAAAATTCTTTTAAAACCACATAATAGAAAATATCTAAAAAGAGAAAGGTTTAAGGAGAAATTTGATTTTTGTCCAATAAAGAATCACTAAAGAGAAAAGTCTAAAGGAGGAAAAGTCAAACTACATGTTATATAAATCAAGAGCATGAATTAAATGTTAGTGTTTCTATCTTCTTCTCTAGAAATTATTAGGGTTAAATTAATCTAAATCTAGAATATGGTTATGGGTAAATTTCGTAATAGAAATCACAAAAGTTAATCTTTCAATTAGGACTAGTATTAACCATTGCCCAGTACTCACTGCATGGTCAAGAATAAAAAGGTGCCAACTCGCTTATGGTTTATGTACAGAGGTAACTGAACGGAATAGCTAGCATCAGTGGTAAAGCGATCACATAAACCTATTCTACATAGCGACCCACTATACTCCAGGGATAAAGCAGATATGATATGAAGCTTGAAGCCCATACATGAATAATCCCCTCTGCCACGAGCAATATAGAAAGAAATGTAAGAACAAAGGTAGAACCTGAAACAGGTAGTTGTTTGATGCTCTCATGAAAATATCATGCTAAAATGATAGCATTCGAATCACTGGTCTAAATTTAAACAAGAAAACTAAAACACTCAATTTTGTTTTCTTTCAAAAAACACTGCCAAACTCAAACGTGATGCGAAAAGAAACGTCAAATTCCATGGCTCAAACAATAAAAATGAACATATTACCAAAAGCTTTAACAATAGGAAGCTGCATTTTACTTTTAAGTCGTAATGCAAATTTTTTGTAGACAATATACTTAGATAAATAACACTATAAATAACACTGTTTGCAGCAGTCCAAAAAAGTGTAAGAAAGCCAAGGGTGATCACTGTTGGAATATGATTTAACACACAATCTGGCTCACTAAAAACATATTCGAGATAGACTCATTAGACAATATTTAAATGACCAATTTGTGAAACCCAAATATTTTTTCCAAGGACTACTTTGGATCTCAAGGTAACGGACTCCGGATCGAGTGGATAATGACCAAGACCGAGTCATCTCTTAGTTGAACAATACTAACAATCGGTGTTCACGAAGTGAGGCACTGCACATACGCCCTAAATATACTGAGTTGAAGCAAGCTGAACGATACAAAATACAAGCCAAAATCTTCATGTAGATACACAATTCCTACTTGTTCACTTGATAATTAGAATATTCTATTCAGATTGTATTATCTTTAGCTTTGTCCTTTTATACTTTTTATATTAAAAGTTCAGTTTGAGCAAGTTATTTTAGAAATCTGTTTACAAAAAAAAATCCCACAGTTTTCCTAAATTATTGCAAATTTTAGTCCCCACAACCATAACCTCTTCATATTCATATGTAGTGAATCCATGATTTTTTTTGTGAAATGTCGGTTTCTCACTTGATGCTGATTTCTTCTCTCCTTTTTCTAGGTTGGTGTACATAAACTCCCCAGTTTCAATATGTTGTCTGGATGACAAGTTCCAGTAGCTTTTAAACATTACACGAGTAGATAGGAAACAAGTGTTTTCCTTAGGACACAACAATAAAATAGCTCAACAACAATGTGGATGATTGGTTATATATAGATATTTCGCTATAGAATTTAATTTTATATATTTTTATGTAAATGTATTTGATATAGGTATAAGAATTAAATGCGAAAATGAAGGAAAAATAAATACATTCTTAGAGTATAGATTTGTCCTACGGTACTAAATAATGATTTAGAAAATAAAACTGCTACATCTATTTTTTATTTTTATTTTAACTTTTAAAAAAACATGATTGATAATTTTATATTTTTAGGTGAATATTAAAACTAAAGACATAAGTTGTGGATCTATAAATAATTTTTACCCATGGAAAAACTAAAAAACACTACTAATACATTATAAATTTAAATTTTCAACAGAGGCATTATCAAAATTTTCTACAAAACTACTCTAACTAAAAGACAGTCATGGTAGGCAGCCCATCCATTCACAACATAGTTTCATCTTTGAAAGACATTTTCTCTATCCTAACCTAAAAAACCAGCATAAATAATAACTTATCATTTATGTTTTCAAAAAAAATTAAATCAACAATCAAATTAATTACAAATGACAACATTCACATAATAATTTTTATTAAAAGTATATCATTATACAAACGGTTTTGCTTGATTTGTAACTAATTATAAAATTTTAATATCTTAATTTTTAAATTTTATGATAAAAATATATTTTCAAGATAACAACATAATACATAAGAATTATCTTATTTTATAAAAATATATATACTATTATTAACAGAAATTCGTTTTAGTTATTTTCAAACAATAGTATAGATTACCAAAGCCGAGTAGTCTTCGTAGTAGGCTAAGGAAATGTTCCCGTCATAGTTGATAAAGCAACAAACTTTAAAAACTGTTTAGTAAAACGGTGTCGTTTTAGCTATAGATCGACATAATACTTTGGTTAATCAAAGTAGGTTTTTCTGTTATGTTGGAAAATTCAGGTATAAAATTCTAATAAATATACGATTCAAATATGATTCTGCACTTATTTTTGTTTTATTTTTTGTTTGAGTATGAAAATGCACAACTGAAATTGTATGGATTAAAATACGCCATTTTCCCAACAGCTTACTCAATAAATACACTCGGGTTTTTAATAATTTGATAAAGACAAATACCAAACAAAACGTATAGCTAGGACTAGCACCATAATCCGTCAGGAATGTGTTAAATGAAATAGTTAATACAGTATACGAGAGTATTTAATTACTTTTGGTCCCTACTCAACCAATGTATACTTCTCTTCTTAATAGCACTGTACACAAAGTAATAAAGTAGCTGCTTATATAACTTCTTACGTTATACTTTAACAGATACATTTATTTTTCCAGAATATGACTTATTTTCTCATAGACTTCTTTTATTCAGAATTGTTGTTTTCTCGTAGACTTCAGCTGTTCGATGAAGATACATAAGCGTTATAAAAAAACAATGAAGATGAATTAAAATTTGAAAACGACACTCCAACAAATAAAAATTGATGAATGGCATAAATGTATTTTATAGGTGTGCATGAACATGCATCGTTTGCCTATGGAATGAAGCAAAATAAGGTCAGCGAAACATTAATGACTCGTCAATCCACTTAAATTCGCATTTAATCATCAGTTACGCTTACAGTAATTGCGTCATACTGCCACTTAACTTCTTCGTTGGAAACAAAATACACTTAATTAAAAGTAGTAGTACGGATTATTAATTATCGTATAATCTTATACTATGGTTTCCTTAATTATTACTCTAGCACCAAAAGTGTACTCGGCAATTTAATAATCGGTTGCGATGAACTAAAAGAATTAAACGTATACGTCCTTCAACTAACTTCGAACTAACCCATGACTTTGGGTTATTCCTTTGACAAAAAATAAACATTTAAGTTATTAACTTTTCTGTTTATTAAAGATGAGGAGTAAGCAGGAGTAGTGTTATAAGAACAAAAATTAACATAATATATACGAGTGCAGTGAGATTAAATATAATTAAACATATTGACCAAATAACATCATATTCTTTTTATAAGCATGGGGATCCAATGACTTTCTAGGTTCAAATACTAAACTCACAGGACATTACGTCAGATCTTACATCCGAATACGCAACTAATCCATTTAAATGACACGGTTAATTAACAAAGACGAATCAAACTGAGGACGAAGCTGAAACCCATTTACCACTAAGCGAAAATGATTTGGTTAATAACATCAGATTTAACATTTCATATCTCTTAAAGTGTCTTTAAACAAGATCAACAAAGCAATTTTCAATACCACCCATTTTTGTTCTCTTTTTATTTTAATTTTCAGTTAAACCCTTGATTTACTTATAATTTACAGAACATGAAACTACAATATATAAAAAAATTAAATAGATATGTTGAGATCAATTTTAGGTTTTTTCATGGCAGGCAAAGGAACAAACGAGTGACACCTAGGGCACTTCGGATTGTTCCTCATCACCAATACATAAGACAAGCACCCTGGACATCCAACCGCCACCGGAGACGACGCATCTGCGGTAGCGTTTCTATCGCAAACGCCGTCTTCTGGCGACTTGCGTTTCTTTATCAACCCTGATGAATCTTTCCCCACCCTCTCCAGAGCCGACTTCACCTTGTCGAGTGTGCAAACACTCTGGAAACTCGAACTTGACGATGGCAAAGAGGGAGAAGAAGAAGGTGATGATGATGGTGAAGAAGGGACTAGCTTCAGTTCAAGACTTGTGTCGTCGAAGAGGCTTAACAATGGTCTCTCCGGAGGTTTACATGAAACCGGTGGAAAGTTTAAATCATGAAACCTTGGAACTGTTTGGTTGGAATTGTCTGAATGACTGAGATGAGTACATGAAGTAGTTGAGTTGCATTGTTGAAGATACACTTTCCCTGACTGTCATAAAAACCCATCAACTATCAGACTGATTACTAGAGAAACCTTATTGGTAAAGTTCTAAAATTGAGGTTCTAACTTGGTTTATATTAGTATTTTAATATAGTTGAATTATTAGATTAACCTTAGATAGTTTTTTTATAAATATCAAACCACTTACAAATTGATATTCGTAATGGAGAGTTCAAAAGATATCTAATTTGAGATACTTTTCACTTCTCTTTCTTATTTTTCTCATTTTTTTTCTTTATTTAAATTGTTAAGGTATTCCATGAGTATCTATCAATGGACTTGCTCTTACAATAACAAAATCATCAATGTACAGTTTTAGTGTTGTCTTTTAATCGAAACACTAAACCTAATTTTTAAAGTGGATTTTAAGATCCATCAATAACTACAAACAGTCAATGTTTAAAATTTTAATACATGTTCATTTGCAATTTGAAACGTTCATAGAGATAAATAGCGTTTTCTTTTTATTTCAAAATTTTCTCAAGAATATCAAAAATATAGAGAAAGCAAGCAACGAACCTTCAAGTCGAGACGCTTTTCCCAGCCGTTGGGGACTTTCAGGTCAAGGTCAAGCTCAAGAGAGTGATCTTCTCCTCCTCCACAACTGGCGCTTCCTAGGAGATCACGAGTCATGAGTGTAACCGATGATCCTGGCCCGGAGGAATCCTTTACAGTCATCCGATGATCGTCGTTGTACCTACTTAGTATCCCTACGAGATAGCTTACATCAGCAGTCATACCAGAAAGTAGAAAAGAGAAAGAGAGAGAGAGAGAGAAGTTATGGGGAGTATTAGGCAGAGAGAGAGAGAGAGAGAGAGAGAGAGTTATATAGATGGAGACAACATCTAGCTAAGACGGTGGGAAAAAGAGTCTCGAGTTAACGTGGCTGGTTATAGCAACTTTAAAGCCAATCAGTTTGTTTCAATTAATACTATTGTAATTATAATTTATAATTTTAAATGCATGACAATTAATTTACGTTATGCAAATGATTCTTGATTTTTTTTTTCACCGTGAAAGATTCAACTTCCTGTGTAATTGGCACTTGGAGATTCAAATGAATTCATGCATAAGCATGCAATGCTAGGTACTAGAAACCATCAGTAACCAACCCATAAAAGAGCATCCCATAAAATATTAATACATATTTATATTAATATTTAATTGTAAAAAAAATTAATTTTAAGAAAAAAATTTCTGCAAAAATATTTTGGGTTGAGTTTTCCATGAAGTTAGGAATTTCATAATTAAATAGCAATATAAATATATATATATATATATATATACATATAATTTGTTTTCTTGAAAATGTCAAAACTAGAAATTTCCATTGAGGGTGTTCTAATGATCTTCGACATTTAAAGATTTTAATATTTTATGGTCATGTACGTTTTCTTTTACCTCTTTACAATACAATTAAATGAATAAATAAATAGATTATGAAGGGAGGAATTCAAGGAGGAAGCAAACACAAAGTGTAATAAATGCGAAGAAGAACGCATTAAGTGCATGGAAACTCCACGTAGATTCAGCTTCTCTCTAATTTACATATTTACCCCTCATGTTCCTCCTCATTTTATCATACTGTATTTCCAAGTTTCTAAATTTGAAGTTTCAGACTAAATTAATTAACTACGCATTGATGAGTAGACATCGGAGTATATGTTTAATGCAGTTTCGTCTTCTGTTGTATTGGGCACGTCAAAGTTATTTAATGAAGTAGGTATTGCTACAAATGTGGTATTGAGAGTTAACCAGCATTGGTATTGTGACCAATTTATAGGTTAGAGTATATTTCTCCGAGTTTCAAAATTCTTATATCTCCTCCAGAATCTAAAAATGTTTAAAGACTTTTTTTAGTGTTCCACTATGTAAAACGTTTTTGTTATAGATAAATTTTAATTTTATTATAAACTATTTAATCAATTATATTAGTAATCTACTTTATAATTGGTTGAGTACTTTTAAATATCTTATATTTACAAACGGAAAATAATAAAATTTAAAAATATTGATTTAAACAGTCTCCAATATCAGGCTTATGGGTTATGGGTTATGGCCCTCACCTATATTCTTTTTGTTGCTGCCTACCTATAATCGGCTATAGTTAATTAATAGTATAAGAGAAAATCAGAAAAATCTATAAATGTTCTTTTAATACTGAAAATATACCATTTAGTTTACATTTCCTTTGTATTAAATATTTGATGTTTTAGAGATTTTTTGTTCCAAATTATATAAAGTTTTTATTTTTCAACGTAAATTTATTAACAAATTCTGACATATGAAAAATAGTATTATATAATTTATTTTAATTGCAATTAAACAAATAATGAATAATGCTATATTTAAAAAAAAATTGAATATTTCTTAAATTTACATATTTAATCTTAAAACTTCATTTCCCTTAAGAACGAAAGGAGTATTGTCAAGTGCATAAAATGAGGATTAAGTTTTATGTTTTTGGTTTGATAGTTTAAATTATGTTTTAAGTTGTAGGCTTTAATTATAAGAAATTTAGGCTATGCATTTGGATTTCAGTTTAGAGCTATATTGTTTTGTGAATTTTTAAAATTGAACTTTTCGTAATTGTGTTATAATCGAATGCAACAGTATCTGGATATTAGAATTAATAGAGAGTTTTATTTTTTTCAGTAGTATCTCTAATGGCACACTATATTTTTTTCTATAATTTACACTAAAATAGAGTAACTCTATTATAGAGTAGTTTTTGCTCCAATGGTTTATTTTATAATAGAGTTACTCTATTATAAAGTGAAATATAGAGCAATGTCACTTTTTCACTTTATATTTGGAGTGGAAAAATGACATAACTCTATATTTCATTCTATAATAGAGTAACTCTATTATAGAGTAAACCATTAGAGCAAAAGTTACTTTATAATAAAGTTACTCTATTTTTAGTGCAAATTATAGAGGAAAAAATAATGTATCATTGCGGATATGAATCTAATGTTTAGGATTCATTTATAGACTGTATTTTTCTTAAAAAATAGTTTAATCTTTTTCATAGGTATGATATTCCGATGTTAATAAAAAAAGAATCTAGCACAAAACAATTGTTTCTAATTTTAGTCAAATTTCATAAGATTTTTGGTCAACATCTACATGATTTCATAAACTTGAAGAGAGAGTCCATAAGATGTAACGTGTCGTAAACTTTGTTGGGACACAAGCTACGTATTACGTGGGTTTTCGTCGGAAGGCGTGGCAACAAACTTTTTCGTTCATCCAACTAATTGAATCATCGACTTTCGTTTTCAATTAATTTAAAATCGATCTCAGTATTCTTTATAGCCATATATAACCAGTAGTTACACTTTACAGTGAGTCGCATGTTTTTGTTTTTTCTTCATGTACGGACTATGAGAATTTCTCTTTTTTATTTACCGGAATATGCTCAGCAAGCAAACCGAATTGTGACTTCTTTTTTTGTTACTTTGGTTTGACAACTCTTCTTGTTTTTCTTAACATTTTTACCAAAAAAAAAAAACTCTTCTTGTTTTTCTTAACATTTGAACCAAAAAAAAAAAACTCTTCTTGTTTTGCTTACAAGTGTGTAATGTAAACAATAGAACGAAGAATGCTGCGAACAGTATGTTGCTGGGAATTACGCCTATTTAATCCAGACCTAAAATTCGAAACAGAATCGACTCAAATTTATTCAATCTGAAACGAACCAAAAATCTGTAAATACCTAATTAGATCTAAAATTTATCTATTCCCAAATACAAAAGGAAAACGATCTAGAGTAGACTCTCATCCAATAAGAACTTATCCGAATAAATTTAATCCGATCAAAATCGATTAATATCTTACCTGAAAACATAAATATCCAAAACTATGACCCTTTGTGTTTTATTTTTTATATTTTAATATAAACTTTAGTTATAATATTTTTTTATAATTTTCATTATTATTTTTGTAATATTTTTAAGTAATATGAAACTTTAAATGTCATATTTAGAGGTTTAAATGTCAAATTTAGAGTTGTAAATGTTTGCTTTTAATTACATAGTTTATTTTTGGTTATTTTACAAAAAATTGGATAAATATGACAAATTTATGCTACATTTTGATGGGGTTTAGATATTTCGACTTTTTTTGTTCTTAAAATACCCAACCGACGTAGACCTGTTACATAGCTGAAAAATACTATTTTGCATGTATGTTAATTTTAAATTTGATCTGATTCGGAACCAAAGGAACCAATCTAAATCCAGAAAAATCCCAAATACTTAACTAGATTCAAATGTTTGGGATGAAGAATTTAAACCCTAAAAGAATCAAAGCCAATTTTGTGGACCGGAATATTCAGACCTAAATGGATAATTATTCATTTGGAGCTGGTATGAGAAAAAAAAAGAAGATCTAAGCATTCAAGAGCTTTAAATAATAACGTTGGAAACGTGAAAGCAAAATAAATGTTTTAAAAGGTAAGGGAGTGATGATGCTCACGCATAATATTCTCATGGCACCAGCACAACTAAAGCTCATAAAGTTTCAAAATACATATGCTTTTAGACCTTTACATGTTTTTAACATTAGTTAATGGTTTAATACTAAGATACACCAAAAACTAAACGAAGAACTAAATCTTTAAAACTGTTTCGACATGAAAGGGAGGGACTTTTATTTGGAATATTCTTTGGTGTAGTTGTTTGAACAAATAAAGAATTTCACCAAGCTTGCCTATTTTCTTGCTGAGGTTAGTATAGTATGTAAATCATTTTTTTTTTTTGGCCTGGGGGTGGGAGGAGGATTACTCTCCTAACTAGACGGCTAGGGCCTTAAATGTATATAGGGTGAGTGGGTGACCCATATAGTGGTATACTTGTATGAATTAAACTGGACAGATATTTATTAGTGGTAGCAAAACTGGTCTTGGGATTTGAATGCATTTAAATGCGAGATCGGTAAGGCTTATTAATACGGCAATTTATGGCACTATCTTTTTATATATAGTAGTATAATTTTTTTTTTGAAGAAAGTGAACTTTAATTATTAAAAAAATGCATCTAAAAACCTTAAACCCCGAGGCCATCAGGAAGCTGCAGCAGCCTGAAATCGGATTCTCCACCACCAACTAACTTTTCAATTGTGTTTAAAACGTTGCTTCCATTGTATTTTTCTTCCAAAAACAGGCACTTTTGATTGATATACTAAATATGATTAGATATTTATTTATGTTTTTTTTTGGTTTTTGCAATGTACACAATGTTGAATGTGTCTTTACCAAATTATTTTGATGACCTTTTAATGTATAGACGCTGAAGTATATTTATATCGCAGTCAAAACTCGACAAACTCACAGACTCATAGGTCTCGAGGGCTGGGCTTAGGCTAAAAAGGAACATACATCGCATTACAAGCCCATGAAATGTAAAACACAGTCTAGCCATATAGTATCCACATATAGATATGGAAGCCACAAATATGTAACAACTGAAAACCATAATTTGATTCTCTAACCTCATCAAATATCTTTTGTTTTTTCTCCTGTTTCTGAAAAATATTAAAATATTAATCTACCAACAAAAACATTTGTTGAATTCAACTTGTTAGTATGACATATATTACTAGATTAAAACAAGTAAATAGTAATTAATTATTGGTAAACAAACGGTGCGTCATGCACATGTAATGTGATCGTCTAATCCTTACTAAATCCACCACTTACCTATTTTCTTTGCTAATGTCTGCTTTTATTTTTGGATTAAAAATTTATGAGTCCTTGTTTGGACCTTATGAGTGATTAGTTAGGTAGTCACGACTCTCAGAAAAAGCCATCACTATTAAGCAAATCTTCTACCAACCAACTCACATAGTATAATTTAAATAATTAGTTGTATATTTCCAAGATTAGGTACCCTATAATGGGGTTACTTTGTGAATTCCATCATTGTTTTTCAATGTATCGAACACATCGTCATGTGATGATTTGGTAACACTAATCACCAATAATTTTGTTCAATCACATATAATTAACTACTCCACTATAAGCATATCCAACTCTAAACTAATCATCTGTCATCTAAATTATGTATATTACTACATACTTTTGGTCACGACGTAGCGCAGCTTGTCATTACAAACTTCGAAAAAACCATGAGCATGCACACCATTTTAACCAACTATATATATAAATATATTATATATAATATTGAACATGTGTGCTTCTTAGATTATTTTAAAATTACAAAATATCGAAAGTGGCGTACAAAATATAAAGAATGCGTTCATGCTTTCTTTGCTTACTAGTATTACAGTACAAATGGACACATCCATAATTATTTTGCATTAATTATTTGTGTTAAAGATCTTCTATTGATGCACATTTAATTAGTTAATATATAGTTGGTTTCTGATGTGAAGGTATACATAACTTGTTCAACTAAACAATTGTTAAAAAATAAAAACAAATACCAGTAAGTATGATTCTGACCTTAAATGACTAAGACTAATATGAATTGTATATTTGTATAAGAATAAAACTGATGCATTTCTGGTTCCTTTTTTACTGGAAACAAGGTAAATCAATATACATACATACACTTCTGTTTTTCTTTTGTTTGGCAACCAAAGTCTTGTTTAAACTGCTTCTATATATAGTGTCAACATTAGTGTCTCACCAAACTAATACATACTCTATATATGTATATACAAAGTTTTTGTAAAATATAGGGAAAATGTGAGGTCATTCCTCATAATGTCACATATATTATGGACCAATGGCCTCTTTTTTTAAAGCAGATTCCATTTCAGATTTTAGTTGAGAGTAGTTAAATATATTTGTAGGAAAAAACTTTGTGATCAGTTTAGAAACGTGCCTTATGCATTCAGTATACTGAAAACCTAAAAAGAACAGTGTGATTAAGTAATTGAATAGTGGATTAAATAGCTAAACAATTAACAAATTGAACTAATACCTTTTTGACATATAAATAGTTCTTTTGAGAAAGACATATAAATAGTTTGGTGTGTCACATTTTCTGCATTGCTTAATATTCTGACATATCTTTAAAACCTAATGCTTTTTTTTTAAACTTAATGCTTGTATTGTACATATACGTTCAAAATTCATTGTCACTAGTTAGCGTCTAGTGGTACACATTCAAAAATCGAAGGTGGATTATTCAGTCACACCTTAACAAAAAATGTACTACAATTTCAATATTTCATTGTACTTGTGGTATGCTATTTCTTAAAGAAATGGGCAGCCGAACCAAACTTGTAGACTAACAAAAAGATATGCCAATAGCAACACGTGTGCTTCCGTCATGCATATTCCAGTCTTTTTCAATCACTTGAGATTTTATTTTCTTCTGCTCGTCATCGACAGTTACGTTTCAACCTTATTCCATTTTATTCAACTTAGTTTACTTAAATTTTTTCTTTCATTGAAACCTAATTGATTCAACTTTAAATAACATTTTCGTAAGTTGTTCACCAAACTAATGTAACCTATAATAATTCTAACTTTTTAAAGATGCATTAGTACTACAGCGATACAATTAAATATTGTTTTTTTGATTAAAAACCAACTAATCCTGCTCCTATGAGCTGGTGTATCAGCCACACGTGTGTGTTATATTATTTACACCATCTAACTACACATGAAACTTGGAAGAAATTCAATTTTCTACACTAACATAACGATTCTTCATCCAATGAAAACTAGTAGACCTTCACAATGTAGTTAACAATCAATATTGTTACATTAGATTCATTAACTTTTAATCTTTGTTTTACGGTTAAAAAGAGAATGGTTTTTTAGCAAAAAATAAAAATAAAAAGAGAATGGTAAGCATGACATGTTCATTTTTTTTTCTTTTTGACTAAAACATGTTCAATTTCTTCAATTGAACTATTTGTGTGGTTACTACAAAGACCTTTTTTTGTTACACAACGGTTGCTTTATGTGAGAGTTTGATACTTACACAATCTGGCTATATATGAAATTAGTAATTTTGTATTAGAATTTCTGACTTACACTAACATGACGATTCTTTATCTAATAAATATTATTAGACCTTCACAATGTAATTAACAATCAAATATTGTTAGTTTAGATCCATTAACTTTAATGGTTGTTTTACGGTTAAAAAAGGAGCTGTAAACATGACATGTTTTTTTTGATCAAAAAAAAACATGACATGTTCATTTTTTTCTTTTCTTTTTGACTAAAACATGTTCAATTTCTTCAATACTCTTATAACTAAGTATATTGTTAATATAAGCATGCGTTTGGTAATATCTTTTTTGGTATTGACAAATTAATCAGTATTTATAACCTCAATGTTGATTTGGAATTATAAACTTAAGTAAGCGATTGGTTCAAATGTGTTTCTATTGATTTACAGGTTAACCAAATCATGATGATTTAGTGTTGAAACTCAAAAGGTTCATTTTAGAATTGAAATACAATGCCTTAACCTTTTTTATACTTTGGTTTCAGATATGGTTGGTAAGCATAATTTTTAACGACAATAATATATAATCTTTACATGCTTCGTCAAATATTAGTTTGATTTGATACGACATCAAGATTACATGTGAAATAAATAAAGTATTAAATTGGATGTATTAATTATAATTTAATTTTGTAGGTCACTTTTTTATCAAACCAAATTTGCATTCAACTTAGAAGAATTTGAACTCTACTAGAGCAAGATACAACAAAACCACAAAAAGCCAACCAAACTAAAAACTGATAGAACAAAAGATAAAATTGATACAAATCACAAAAGAAACTATGAAGATTGCATGACCACGATTCTATTAGCTTCTTGGATAATTGCATTTAATGTAATCTAAAGGATAACACACACTCCACCAAAAGCAATGAAGAACATTAGTTGAAAAGAAGACCCTTGCAATACCAGCAACACTTGAATTTTCAATTCACTCAAAAAGTATTGGAAAAAAGAAACGGCCCCAAACAGGAAATTACCAGAAAATTAATACACGCAAACCCATATTTACCAAGTGAAATATACTAATCAATTTTTCTTCCAACTGCCATCAAAAAGAGAAAAACAAAATCACAACACCGAAAATCAGACTGAATACAATAAAAGAACAGAATACTTCAGTAAGAAATTGCTAGCAACATATATGGCATAAAAATCACAAAGGTAAAATCAAAGGAAACTCTGTCCAACAATACATCATCGATCAACTAAACCCAGGGGTCACGAGTCTAGTGCCACCCACACATTTTAAGCGGTAGAAGTATTATACCATGTTATATTACAGTTTACAAATATGATTATTTTATAGAGATAATGATTAAAATAGATTTAAAAAAGTTTTTATTTTTAAAATAGCATCTAAAGATAAAAATGATCAAAATAAATTTTATTAAGAAATATACATTTATACCCGTTGAGTTAATTAATCTAAACTTATGGTTTAAAGTTACGAGGTAAGGGTGAAGTTTAAAATTAAAATAAAAAATAAAAAAATAAAAAAATTTGAAATAAAAAAGTTTATTTTGATCATTTCTTTTTTAAGATTTATTTTTGTGATAAAAACTTCAAAATGTCTATTTGAGATATTTGCCATACTTTATATCTTTGTGAAAAAAAAAAAAAAAGTTATAAATCAAAACTAGTGTACTTTTTTAGCAAACAGTTTGCTATTTTCAGTTTGAAACTATATATTTATTATACAGTTTTGTTAAGAAAGAACAAAACTACTGCATAATAATTGTATACAAAAAATAAAGTTGATAATATAAAAAAACAATTTTGACGATGTTTTTATTCGCCAACGAATTAAGTAAGTTTTCTGTTAAAATATATATGTAAATAGCATCATTTTGAGTGAAGATATAATTTTATTAATTAACTGGATTTTCTTATATTATTTAAGGATCTGATAAAAGCTTTATCTATAAGACTGATTTTCTTGTTTTTAATTTTGTTTTTGTAAAAAAAAACATACATAAGAGGTCACAGAAATTTATTTACTCATTCACAATTTCGAAAAACCATAACCAGTCGAAGTCAATTCTGTACAGTACTTACATTTTTATTGAAACGAATGTTTTATCCTTACGCCTTGTTTGGCAGATTAATAACTTAAAGTATAGAGAAAAAAACAATTATAAGTCAAGTTTTATTTGAATTATCCGTTTACCAATATTTTTTCTTTTTCCTTAGAACCATTTTTCAAAAGTTGGTTTAGCCAAAGATAGAAAAATTGTTATGGCCCTTCCTGATTTGACTTAGAGGGACTTAATGATCCATGTAGTTAGTCAAATATCAAAGTTTACCATAAACTAATAATATTAGGTTATTAACTAATGTGTTGCGCTAGTTAATTTTTGTACGCAATAATAATAATAATCACAAGGACAAGCCTAATTACTATATTTTTTGGCAAAAGATGTAGTCAACATATAGATGTTTCAGAGGCATTTATGTTTCATAACTGATTAGAGAATGTGAGACTCAATATTGAAGTTTCAACCATATGTTTAATTGTGAGATAATAATTTTCCAAAATAAAAATGTTTATTTTGACATAAAATGGGAGTATATATTAGAAAAGAAGGAATCATGACAGATACTCACCTACAATATAGACAAGTTTTAAACTTAAATCAAATCTGATTTGACAATTGTCATTATCTTTCCTTTATAACATATTTCTCATTGTCAGGTCACAGACCACTTCCTTGTATAAATTACACATAGTACCAATAAGATTTGGTAGAAAGGAATCTAAAAAGGTGTTTTGAGAGGGAAAAGACACAAAGAGATAGAGAGAGAATGGGCAAAGGGAGAGCTCCATGTTGTGACAAAACCAAAGTGAAGAGGGGACCATGGAGCCAAGATGAAGACTTGAAACTCATCTCTTTCATTCACAAGTATGGTCATGAGAACTGGAGATCTCTCCCCAAACAAGCTGGTAATGTTTCTGATCTTACATCCTCTTCCTTTAGCTTCTTGATTCTTATTCTTTTTGTCTGTTTATCTATGCATGCAATGAAGGATTGTTGAGGTGTGGCAAGAGTTGTCGTCTTCGATGGATTAACTACCTCAGGCCTGATCTGAAACGTGGCAATTTCACCTTAGAGGAAGAAGAAACCATCATTAAACTCCACCAGAGCTTTGGAAACAAGTATGTTTTATATCTTCTTAATACCATTGTGTGCCTCTATGTTTTTGATTCTGACAATATCTTTTCTACATTTTTGGATTCAGGTGGTCAAAGATTGCTTCTAAACTACCAGGAAGGACAGACAATGAGATCAAGAACGTGTGGCATACACATCTCAAGAAAAGATTGAGCTCTTACAATGCCAATGATGAAGCAACAACAAAAGGTTGTTTGAATAAAGAAGAGACGTCTCAAGAATCATCTCCTAATGCTTCTAGGTCTTTTGGTGATTCCAACGTTGCTAGCAAAGAGGATGATGGTGTACATATAGGTGAAACGTTTGAGTATTTTCAAGATTTT
Organism: Moricandia arvensis; assembly: GCA_905132765.1. Lineage (NCBI taxonomy): Eukaryota > Viridiplantae > Streptophyta > Magnoliopsida > Brassicales > Brassicaceae > Moricandia > Moricandia arvensis. The sequence goes on from CAJHQP010001917.1 coordinate 50,536, forward strand.
AGTGACTTCACAGGGATGCTACAAGAGGTAGACAAACCAGAGCTGCTGGAGATACCTTTTGATATAGACCCTGACGTGTGGAACTTCATAGATGGTTTCCAACAACCTGAGAACAGTTTGACTCCAAAGGGTCATCAAGAATCTGAAGAAGATGAAGTTGATAAATGGTTCAAGAATCTGGAAAGCGAACTCGGTTTAGAAGAAGACAATAGCCAACAACAACAAGAACAGCATAATGAAGAAGCTAAAGAAGAGTCACCCTTCCCATCACTCTTGGAGAGTTATGAGCTTCTGATAAATAATTAATGAAGCCATAAATGAACTTATTATACTGATTATTCTCAAAAAAAGATGTACAATATAGTTTGAAATTCAAGATCAGGTAGGTGCAATGTAGTAGCAATAGCAAAGAAACGTAGAGATTACAGAGCCAAAAAGATTGCTTTGTATTGAAACCAAGGAAACATGGTTTGAGATGGAATAATAATACCTTTCAGATTGAGAAAGATTAATTGTTATTGTCTTGAAACTGATTCATCAGCTAATATTTCTAAATACAAACAAACAAAGAATGCTTGAGTCCTTTTCACAACTAGATGAAGTTTTGCTCTGAATAGTCTACCAATCACATCATAACTCCAGCCAAAACTTTAAGAAAAGGAAAGAGATGCTTTCTTGTATAACAGAGGAACTTACCATAAAACGTTTTCTTTGCTTTAAGGTTTAGCTTTCATTACATTTTGCATATTGCACATTAAGAGAGTTACATGAGATTATGTCACGTGTGTTAACCTGTCTGATAACTTAGGCAACCCACAAGAAGTGATGACCAAAGAGGTGGAATGCAACTGAATCTGGTTCTAGAAAAAAAAACATTAAGGCTTGTTATGGGATTATAAGCGCATATAATCAGCATTAAAGCAACTGTGTGAGTGATTCAGTCCATGTGTTCATTAGAATCCGACATGGCATTATGTAATGTCTTGTGTTCTAAGTTTTTGTTTAACCATCTCTACTAGACTACTAGTACCAGCAATTAATATCCAAATATGTCTTGATTATGGTTAGTCCTTTCCGTTTCTGAGGTTTCCCATTGAATAGTACAATACAAATCTAAATTAAATACAAAAAGACCGCGTGGCCTGATGGATAAGGCGCTCGCCTCCGGAGCGGGAGATTGTGGGTTCGAGTCCCACCGTGGTCGATTTTTTTATTTGCAATAATGTTTTTCCTCATCGTTATTATTTTCCCTTAATTTTGTGCAAGAATCTACAAAAAGGTGAAGAAGCTTCGTATACTAACAAAAAAAACTCTGAGGTTACAAGTTACAACACTAATAAGAACATACCATGCAAGTGAATGGTGATGTAGCGATGCACACAAAGCTTTAGTGAATCTGCAAAAATTCACTTTTCTCTCTTGAACATGAAAACAATAACAGGTGCTAACGGCCGGTTCAACATTTGGAATTTGCAGCAGACCCAATCACTGACCGGTAAACCTGATCCAAAAGCTTCAACCACTTCTAACTCTTCCCTGAACCAAGAAACCAATCCAACAACAACAAAACTGGATCAAACTATTTTAAATGAAACTTCAGATTTCACCTTATTAGATCATGGGAGCTTTTTTTATTACCTTCCACCAGGGTGACCAATGTAAACCACCAAGCTTATGAGACCACCAGGCATCAAGACTCTCTCAGCAGCCTTCAATGCCGATACTGTTGTATCCGAGGCAGTGATTATCGACTTGTTTCCACCTGGAAGATACCCCAGATTGAATGCAACCATCCTAATTTCATTAACAAGATTGCATTCATCAAAATGTCAGCCATGGATTCATCAAAAACGTTGTGCATCGGCACATCAAATCTGAAATCTACCTCACACTAGAGTTTTCAGGAACAATCTCTTCCATCTTACTATGACACATGTTAAACAGCTTGACGCGTTCCTTCTACATTCCTTCAGCAGAAAATGAAACAAGACTCATTAGTAAGAACCACATCTCTAAAGAAGCTGAGGTTTGGTAATCATTAACCTCTTTTGAGCCAAGGGTTTGATCTAGCAAAGAAGAAGTACTGTCAATAGCATCTTTTTGAATATCCATCCCATAGACACAGCCACCACAACCATCACAATCACCCGTAACCATCTTCAACATCGCTAAAGTATCGTTACCATTCCCACAAGTAGCATCAATGACCATATCCCCCTTTTGGATTATCTGCTCCCACACACTGAAAGACAATAATAAGCATAAGCAAGTAAGACAGATGTCATCATGTAATAGCTAAAGCTCCATACTTCAAGCGAACAAAACTAGTTTTAAGTAATGGGTTTTAAAGTACTAACACATGAGCTACTTCTGTTGCCTTCTTCCTCCCAAATAGATAACCAACAAAGACATCCTCTATCCCTGAAACAAAGGAAAAAAAAAAGATAAAAACACATAAAAGCTAATCACGACCTGTAAGCTCTGTAGCTACCCAATTTCATTCCAAGTTTAGATTTTTTAGAAACCCATTATCATAAATTTGACCTGGAACTGGAAAATTTCGTGAATGGGAAGGAGACGATGAGCTGAAAGAAGCAACACGAGGACGTGGAAATCTAGGTAAAGGGTTTCTTTCCATTGCGGCTATTAGCGTTTTGCGGAAGGGAATGGAGTATGAGCGCGCCAATGTAGAGGATAACATTGACATCTCTGCTCGGAAGAACCCAGACGCCATTGCAGAGCGTTTCAAACGAAGCTTCGATCTGCTCTCTCGAGTATGACTTTTTTTTCTTACACTATCCAAATCTTAGGGCCCAATAAGCTACATGTGGGCTAATAAAAATGAAAGCAAACGACGCTCTCCATCTATACATTTTGTTAAAAGTTTTTTTTCTTGCACATTATATATATATTTTTTTTAGCAAGATAGCATTTGTTGTGAAAAACATATGAACCCAAACAACAACCAATATTAGTATATTTTCAGCCAATTTAAAAGACATTCTCAATCTGTTTAGCAATTACTATAGTAGCCATAACAAAACCTAAAGAGCTTAAATTAGTCTCATATCATACTTATATGTATGGATTAATAAACTGACCTGAGATAGACGACTTTTTTGAACTTTAAAAAAAAAGTCTAGACTAATCCTAAAGTCTACACATAGGTCACAATTCGTATTAATTGGCCACCCGTAGACTAATCCAAATGACAACAGCATAGTAGCCCTCGGGTGTATAAATTTTCCTAACAGAGACATTAGACGGAGATAGATAGTAGACCCAGACAGATATAACACGTTTATACGCGAATAAATTTTTTTAAATAGACATTCTTAAAGTTTTTATCACAAAAATAAATTTTAAAAAAAAATAGTTAAAATATTTTTTTTTTATTTTGAAAATTTTAATATAATTTTTTTTAATTTTAAATTCCACCTCTAAAATTCTAAACTCTAACTTTAGATTTTAATCAAAAATGTATAAACTATAAACAAAAGGTATAAACTTTTGGATTATACCCCTTAAATTAGTTAATCCAAATGATATAAGTCTCAATTCCAAAACTCTATTATGATTATTTTTCTTAAATATTATTTTGGTGACAAAAATATTTTTATTTATATTTTAGGGTATTTTTCTTTATATGTATACTCGTTATTAAAAAGAAAGACCAAGGAATTACAGAACGCTAGACCGAAAGGCCAGTAACAGCACCCAACGAACCTGCCCCAGAGAAAGAAAAAAGACAAGATAACAGCCAAGAATATTAGTATATATTGGAGTTTTTGGTCATTATTTAAATGCTAAATCTTTCTTTCGTTTATTAATAAACTGAATAGAAACAATTCTTCGAAACAAATAAAGAAGACACGTCTTCTTGAAAGACCAAAACAAAGGTAATAGTTTATTCATTCGTCAATGGCAAAGAAAGCGCTTTTGATCGGAATCAACTACCCTGGAACCGCCGTGGAGCTACGCGGCTGTGTCAACGACGTCCGTCGTATGCAGAGATGCCTCATCGACCGTTACGGGTTCTTCGACAAGGACATAACGGTGCTGATCGACACAGACACGTCCAGCATCCAACCCACCGGCAAGAACATCCGCGAGGCTCTCAAGAAACTCATAGCTGAAGGAGAAGCCGGTGATGTTCTGGTGTTTCATTACAGTGGTCATGGCACGAGACTCCCAACAGAGCAAGGCATATTCGACGCAACGGATTATGATGAATGTATCACTCCTTGCGATATGAATCTGATAATGGGTACGTGACGTTTTTATAAAAGGATTCGACTTTATGTGTGTTATTGACTTATTTCAAGTTTTATGAGTGGGAATACTCTGTTTTTAAAAAACAGAGTTGGTGAGTTAGAATACTCTGTTTTTGAAAAGCAGAGTTGATGAGTTAGAATACTCTGTTTCTGAAAAGCAGAGTACTCTGCTTGGCCACTTTGTTATCGAAACTTGAGCAGTACGTTCCCTTTCTAATCGCAATCTTGATACACTATTAGAGATATGTTGGATCGTAAGATGTGTATTTTACGGACCAAGATTATGAAACTCGTGAAACCCATGAAGATTTTGAAAAATAAAAGGAAAGATTCGAAGAACATATTAATCTCAAGGTAATTTTAGCATATTTACTTATATTGTTTAGGAAAGTTCGCATTATCTGGTGTTAACATTATGGGTATGAATGGTGACCAAAGAATGAAAATGAATATTACATTCTCTAATGTTCCTATTAAGATTTACCATTTATAAGAAATAGTTTTTCCTTTCAATTCCTTCTCATTTCTTTTATTGTAGAGACATATAGAATAATACTAGATTTTTCGCTCGCGCTACGCGCGAGTTTGTGTTAATAGTTTAGTTTATAATAATTTTAAAATTATAATCTATAATGATTTATATATGTTTCCTATAAAAATGTATTCAACATATGATTTTTTATTTTCATATTTAAGATCTTTATAAATTTATATCATTCAAAATAAATATTGTTAAGTATTTTTTAGTTTGTATGTAAATATAAAAGTCACATTTATAATCATATTTCTATTGTATACTAATTATTTTTTTTTGAGCATTCGATGCTTATTATATTAACTACTACTACACTATAATAAAAATTTATAATACACATTTTATCTATTCTTCTATTTGAATTACATAAAGAATAAGTTATCTCCACAATGTTTATCTTTACCTTGTACTTTAAAAAGATTTTTAATATTTACTATTATTATATATTTAATATGTGCTTATCTATATTTGAATACTCTTGTTTAATTTTTTTACATATCTAGTAATATAATATTCAGATTTTTTTTAATCATAATATATTTTTATTAAATTTAACTAATACTTACAAAATTAACTAATATTAAACATATTTGTTATATAACATTTATCAACTTGGCTAACAATATATAAATATAAAATATTAGATTCATATTCTACTCGATCTAAATAAATTAATAATGTCAGAGTTATGATATTTTATATGTTCATAGATACTTTTTAAGATTGTAAAAATTTGTTAAAATTTTATTGCTTTTAGTTTCTTATCAACTATCCTTAGATAGTGTATCCTTCAAGTGATGAATCTCTATTGAATATTCTTCATATTATTTGTTTGTTGTCGCTTATATTGTACTTAATGTCATTATTTTTTATGAATATTATTACATATATTAAAAAGTTATTTATAAATCTCTTTAGCGATTTTTGTTACATATATATTATTTAAATTGTTATTAAACTATATTTTTCAATAGAACTCATGCGAGATAATCTTTAGTTTTATGTTATGTTGATATCTTCATTAAATTTTCATAAGCATGAATTATATAATTTTTTTTGGTGAATTAGATTAGAGACTTACGAAGAGTCACCATACTTTCATTTATTTTTAGATTTTGTTTTTCAGAAAATATTGCAGATTACCCAAGTTTAGATTTGATTCATAATAGCCTATTTGATTAGATTCTATGAGTATTAGGACTACAATTTTTTTTAAAAGTATTTTTGTGAAAACATAATATAGTAGTTTTATTAAAAATCGAATGCTCAGTGACAAAATAAATACATTAATTCTTTTATTGAAATTAAAATCTTACGTTTTATTATTTTTATTATTTATAGAACTTTTTTTTTCTAACTTTTGAGGGAAATAATAATCATATATGTCAAAATAGTGATGAAACTTTTATTCTCTAGTTTATAATCTTCAATCACATCCATAAAAGCATATCTTATCACTTTTATTGGTAAAATGAATTAGAAACTGATAAGAAATTATCATGTAGCTTATTTTGTTGTTAATGATCACTATTGTTTTTTTTTTAATTTTGTACATTGCACGGACTTTTAGGTTTGTCTCATAATATCTTACTTACTTAGATTTTAACAAAAGATTGTGTCAAAATAGAATAAATATTGCTCCAATAGTTATAAATTGGTGATAAATAAATAAATAATTTTTTTAATTTTTTGACTGATAGGGTGAATTTTAAATTTATAAGTAAATAGACTGCTTAAGAATAAATGTCTTCCATAACTAAATGTATCTTAATTAGCCATTTGAATCATAGATCAACTCAACATTTCATAATGTCGAACCATTTGTTTCTCCTTGTGAAGTTGCTGGTGGGTCCTTGTTGTTCTCCTTAACAACTTATGCTCTGAGTTTTAGACTGGCTTGGTAAATATTATGATTTGGGTAGTTTTAAATAGAATGATTTTAATGTCTAACTTTTTTTATTAATTTTTTATTATAATAAAAAACTTTTTTCTTCTTATCACTCTTTCATGTGGTTACTCATTCCATTGTTGCTATTCTGTATAAATATTGTTGGAGATTCCAAATAATTTTGGTAATGTTTACATTTTTAGAAATAGCAAATTAAAAAAGTAATTTGTTATAATATAATTAATTGTTTTAAATCGTATGTATTACTTTCAATGGTTTATATAGAACACTCTTAACGATTTATACCATCAAATTATATACAGTAAATATAATTTGTGAATATTTTCAATAACATATAACCTAAACTTTAAAAACCACATGTTTTAAAATTTATATAGCTAAAGATGTTGGAAATTATTGTATTTTCAATATAATTATAATTGTTAATTATTTTATGATTATTTTCTAAATATATAATATATTAAGTTAAATTATATATAATGCTTTTATTTTTTGTAATCTTACCATATTTGATATTGATTTATATTTTATTTTGAAATAAACGATTTTGGTAATATTAACATTTTTAAAAATAGTAAATTAAAAAAATAAGTTGTCATATTTTATTTGGTCGTTTTAAATCCTACGTGGTTTTTTTAAAAGTATTTTTGTGAAAACATAATATAGTAGTTTTATGCCCAGTGACAAAATAAATACATTAATTCTTTTATTGAAATGAAAATCTTACGTTTTATTATTTTTATTATTTATAGAACTTTTTTTTTCTAACTTTTGAGGGAAATAATAATCATATATGTCAAGATAGTGATGACACTTTTATTCTCTATTTTATAATCTTCAATCACATCCATAAAAGCATATCTTATCACTTTTATTGGTAAAATGAATTAGAAACTGATAAGAAATTATCATGTAGCTTATTTTGTTGTTAATGATCACTATTGTTTTTTTTTAATTTTGTACATTGCACGGACTTTTAGGTTTGTCTCATAATATCTTACTTACTTAGATTTTAACAAAAGATTGTGTCAAAATAGAATAAATATTGCTCCAATAGTTATAAATTGGTGATAAATAAATAAATATTTTTTTTAATTTTTTGACTGATAGGGTGAATTTTAAATTTATAAGTAAATAGACTGCTTAAGAATAAATGTCTTCCATAACTAAATGTATCTTAATTAGCCATTTGAATCATAGATCAACTCAACATTTCATAATGTCGAACCATTTGTTTCTCCTCGTGAAGTTGCTGGTGGGTCCTTGTTGTTCTCCTTAACAACTTATGTTCTCGGTTTTAGACTGGTTTGGTAAATATTATGATTTGGGTAGTTTTAAATAGAATGATTTTAATGTCTAACTTTTTTATTAATTTTTTATTATAATAAGAAACTTTTTTCTTCTTATCACTCTTTCATGTGGTTACTCATTCCATTGTTGCTATTCTATATAAATATTGTTGGAGATTCCAAATAATTTTGGTAATGTTTACAGTTTTAGAAATAGCAAATTAAAAAAGTAATTTGTTATAATATAATTAATTGTTTTAAATCGTATGTATTACTTTCAATGGTTTATATAGAACACTCTTAATGATTTATAGCATCAAATTATATACAGTAAATATAATTTGTGAATATTTTCAATAACATATAACCTAAACTTTAAAAACCACATGTTTTAAAATTTATATAGCTAAAATTGTTGGAAATTATTGTATTTTCAATATAATTATAATTGTTAATTATTTTATGATTATTTTCGAAATATATAATACATTAAGTTAAATTATATATAATGTTTTTATTTTTGTAATCTTACCATATTTGATATTGATTTATATTTTATTTTGAAATAAACGATTTTGGTAATATTAACATTTTTAAAAATAGTAAATTAAAAAAATAAGTTGTTATATTTTGATTGGTCGTTTTAAATCCTACGTGGACACCCTCAATGACTTATAGCCTCAACTTTTATATAGTATAGATTGTTTCTTACTAAATATGATAAGGAATAATAATTCCTCATCATTCCTAGAATTTTATTTCTATAGATTACTTTTCTATTTGTTCCTCATGTTCCTTTGATGGTTACCGGTTAGACCTAATGTTACCACTATATATATGCATCTTGCATTCTCATATTAAACACAACACAATAATACATCATATTTATTATACTTTACATACACCTTGAAAGTATTGTAACATATAAATATATTGGTTTTGGATTATTTACCGGTTTTCTAATAATTATCTTCTTGCCAAAAATGTGTGTTGTAGACAATGAGTTTAGAGACATGGTGGCAGAGGTTAAAAATGGATGTCTTTTGACGATAATCTCGGACTCTTGTCACAGTGGTGGACTCATAGAGGAAGCAAAGGAGCAGATCGGGGAGAGCCACGTGAATAAGCCTAAATCAGCGCTTGTTACTTTCTTGGTTAGCATCATAAGGAAATTGCTAACGACTTGTGGAATCTCGAATGATTCTCAAAGAGGAAGTGGAGGAGGCCACGATAGTTTCACTAGAGAGATCGAGTTAGAGGACATGGAGACGGTCGACATGAAAACAAGATATCTACCTCTCGATAGCTACATTAGCCTTCTCAAGGAACAAACCGGCCAAACCGATATCAAACATGGGCAAATCAGACAAACACTTGTCAAAGTATTCGGAGAAGACTCATGTCCGGATGTGATGCTCTCCAGATCAATGAAAAGAAATGGACAAAGAGGGTTTCTTAGTCTGTTCACAGGCAAGCGGGAGGTTAATACAGATGGGGCAGGATCTGAAGTTAAAAGTAAGGTTCCGAGCAACGGTATCTTGTTAAGTGGATGTCAAACAGATCAAAGATCAGAGGATGTGTACGTGACAAGAACTGGAAAAGCATATGGAGCATTTAGCGACGCAATTCAGACGATATTGTCCGGGACGAGACATGAGATAACGAACAAACAGATGGTTTTGAGAGCTAGAGAGATTCTCAAGAGACAAAGGTTTAGTCAACGGCCAGGTTTGTATTGTCATGATCGTTATGTTAATAAACCGTTTATCTGCTAAACACGTGGAATATATTAGAGACTTTTTATGGTACGGTTTTCATTTTGTGTGATTAAAATTTTTATTTGAAATGTTATATTTTGACTAAATGTCTCAGTGACTTGTGATTTAAGCAAAATGCACATGTTTTTCTCTACACAAATATTTCAATTATTTTCATAACTAAAATGGTGATGTGCTAACAACCACACAATTTTAATGGATAGTTAACCAAAACATGGATCACACTGCATTTTAGCGAGAAATAAAACAGTAGAGCGTTAGTGAATGTAACAGACCAACGATAAAGTGTCTTCTCAGTAAGGCGACCTTTAAAACCATCTCCATGTTGGTTATCTCCTTATTAAATATTGTTAATTCCTAAAACTAATCAAATATCATGACAAAACATTCATACCCCACGTTTAAAGTGTTAACTAGTGACAAAAGCAAAATATTGTATTATATTAATAAAAATATTATTATCAATTGAGTATAGCTCTAGTGGTTCCTTCCCACTGTAATCGTCTCCCAGGTCAGGGGTTCCAAAGAATATGTAAAAATGGTAGTCGTTGTTTTTTTGTTTAACCTATCCCAGGCTCAGAAGACCCAGACTAATCCTCAAGGGGAAGGAATGCCCACGGATAGACGCCCCTCCCAGTTTTTCAAATGGGCCGAAAGCATGGCGCATATCCGTGTGGGTGACAAGAGCGTTGCAAGGTAGTTCCCTCCGACGTGGATCGAACCCCCTACCTGGGTACAGGCGGGGACCCGTCCCAACCATTGGGCTACAACGTCTCGTCATGGTAGTCGTTGTTCAGTAGCACTACATGTGTAAATAATAACGGCTCGATCGATTATATATTTATATCATATGGTATTTGTAGGGATTCACGCTATGCCACCAAACTAATTCCGGTTCAATAACAATAATGAACTTGGTTTTTATGACTGAAGAAATCTTAATTAAAAAAAAAAAACTAAATTGGTTAGACTATATTTGCAGATATCCGAAAACTCAAAATCTAAACCAGAAGATGTAAAAAAAACATTTTATTACTTTTGAAAGTTAATCGAGATAGTTTTTCTTGTAGCCAAATAGTTTCTTCGTAATGAGCTTCTCTGCATCGTCCTCAATTGCCTTGGGTGGTGAATCCCCCGAGGCTTCTGCTAACAAAATCACCTCAAAGCGTCCAAAATGTGATCTATGATTTTCTATCCGTAAAAATTAATACATTTTTTTTTCATTTTCTGGTTATTTTTCATATTTTGTTATTGGCTGATCTGATAAATTTGTGCTTTTCGATCATACCTAGTTTTCTGGATTTTTTTTTTTTTCGTTTTTACACCTTTATGTGTTGTATTTGATCAATCCTTCTATGTGTTTCTCTAGAGAGGAATTTATGTGGGCATATAAAAGAATGTCAGAAACTCAGATTCTTTGTTTGAGATGAAGCTAGGGCTAATAACTGAAACTTTTACATTGTGATATATCAATTCTATCATATATAAAAAATTCAAGATTAGTGATATATTAATCTAGTACATATATACACAATGGCTGCTTGTATTTTCTTATTACTTTGGTATCTTTAATATTAACTTTGACAAGTTGTAATTTAAACCCAGTTCTTGTTTGTTAGATTAACTCCCAGCAAATCAAACTGTGTGATACCATTTTTTTATTCCTCTTCTTATAACAAGAAGCTTCTTAGATTTGTAAACTAGAAACCTAATCTGTTGGCCAACATTTTCTTCATCAGATTCAAGATTTACACAACAAGAGCTTCCAGCATGCAAACCAATTCTTACTCCAAAATGGGTAAAGCTTCAACAACTCCTACAACGTAAACATTATTTGGGGTAAAATTTTCAATGCTTACTATGATTAAGTCTTGTTTATCATCTTGTGCAGGTGATCCTCACCTTTCTTGTCTCGGGGGTTGTCTTTATCCCTCTCGGAGCTATTTGCCTATTTGCTTCTCAGGGTGTATGTTTTTAATTTTCATTGTCTTTTCTCACTTTCCACCTACTTTTATCTCTAAATGTGAATGTAACTTGTAAAACCTTTTTTAAAGGTCATAGAGATTGTTGATCGATATGACACAGACTGCATCCCATTATCCTCTAGAGACAACAAAGTCAGGTACATACAAGGCTTAGAAGATAAGAGGTGTAACAGAACAATAACGGTAGATATTTATCATCTTTCTATCTTAGTCTATAGTTTTTCTTCATTACCTATATTTCACAACGTTCCTTTTTTCATTATGATAGGTGACAAAAACTATGAAGAATCCTGTCTATGTATATTACCAACTTGAGAACTATTACCAAAATCATCGACGGTAACATCTCACTCTCGTGTTTGTGATTTTTCATTGAATCTATAGCAGTACCATCTCTTGAGCATGTGAAACATAACTCCAATAAAAATAAAATTATCATAAGAAATTTAAAATGTTAATGTATTAAACATTTTTTTGATGATTTTGCGAAGCGCAGGTATGTGAAAAGTAGACAAGATGGACAATTAAGAAGTCCAAAAGATGAAGACGATGTGAAATCATGTGCACCAGAGGATAATGTAGGTGGTGAACCTATTGTTCCTTGTGGTCTTGTTGCTTGGAGTTTGTTCAATGATACTTATGACTTCACTAGAAACAACCAGAAACTATCTGTGAATAAGAAAGACATCTCATGGAAAAGCGATAGAGATTCAAAGTTTGGTAAAAACGTCTTCCCCAAAAATTTCCAGAAAGGATCTCCCATTGGTGGTAAAAGTCTTGATCCAAAGATTCCAGTAAGTCAATTTTTTCAAGTGTCAAGAATGTTGAAGCAAGATAAGGCCTATTTAATCAAAGAAACATATTATATAGCATTGTTAAACTTTTTTAAAAAAAAAATTGCAGTTGAGTGAACAAGAAGACTTAATAGTGTGGATGAGAACTGCAGCTCTACCAATATTTAGAAAGCTGTATGGTAAAATAGACACTGATCTTGAAGCTGGGGATACCATAAAGGTGTTGTTGCAGAACAATTACAACACGTATAGCTTCAATGGTAAGAAGAAGCTTGTCCTGTCTACCACTAGCTGGCTTGGTGGAAGGAATGATTTTCTTGGGATTGCTTATTTAACTGTTGGGAGTATATGCTTGTCCTTGGCTGTTTTCTTCTCAGTCTTGTATCTAGCAAAGCCAAGGTATGTATATATAACATTCTCTTGTGCATAGAGAATCTTTAAGTGTCTCCATCACCAAAACAAGATATGTTGTAATGAATATAATGTTATGGAGTATTAATATTTGGTTTTTAGGCAACTGGGAGATCCATCGTACTTGTCATGGAACAGGAGTGCAGGAGGTGGACGATGATAGAGTTGTTTTCTTTGCTTGGTAGCTATGTCACATACTTTCCAGCAAAATTCTTATTTGTTTGTTTGTTTGTGTTTGAATACAAAACTGAAAACAAGACTCAACTGTTACAAGACTACACCAAATATTAAGGGAGACGTGTCCTTTTTTGTCCATAGACACACTACTTGTGCGTGGTTACATAAGAAAGTAAACTCAGGAAAGCTAAAATGATTTCTTTTCATAAGAAACCAATCCATGGATTCCACTTTCAATCTGTTCTGCATTGGTAGGAGCATATTCAAAACCATAAAACTTGTATAAAAATCCACAAACGTTATGTTAAACGGCACACAATGCGCATCCGATAAACAAAAACGGCAGAATGTCAGCGTTAACCAAACCACATATTTACTTGACAATATCTTGACAAAAAAGGATAAATTTCTCAAATAGATTTTTTTGAGTTTTTGTCATAAAAATATATTTCGAAAAAAATGATCAAAATAAATATATTTTATTTTAAAATTTTAATATATTTTTTAATTTTAAGTTCCACCTCTTAAACTTCACCCCGTAACTGTAAATCTTATATCTATTTTTGTTATTTTTTATTTAAAGTTTATTTTGGTGAGAATAGATTTTTTTATGTTTATATCAGGGAATTCCTCAAAAAAAAAAAAACATTTTCACTTGCATATTTAGAGAAACAATAGACTTTAAAAGAAACAACATTATTCCATTTCATACAGACACATCGACGTGAAGAGTATTGAAGTTAAACTTGATTTGGGTTTATGCTTAATTATGGGTTCATAATCCAAAATCTCTTATTGGACTAAACCCAAATTAAGCCCATATTCTAGAAGTTTTAATTTGATAAAATATCTAGAAAGTAAGGAGGTTGTGGTAGAAAAATCTAGATATTTTAGTAGAAAAAATCTAGATATTATGATAGAAAAATCTAGATATTATGATAAGGTTTGTAAGATATTTTGTACTTTTGGAGTCTATAAATAGCTCATTCCTCTCTCATTTGTAACATAAGAAGTTGAATAATAATAAGAAGTTTTCTTTGAGACAGAAAGAGTGTTCCACCCAAAGTTCTCTAAATCTCTTTGAGAGTTCTTCCACATTAATCTTCATACTTAGAAATTCTCTTGATTCTTTCGGGTTTCTCGGGTATTACGGTCTTGGGCTAGTGTTAAACACTATAAGGATATTTTCGTTACATGGTATCAGAGCTATTCTAATCTTGTCCTTAATCAAGATCGGTTTAAAGAGAGCTCGGGTTTATTCTAAGTATGGAATCAACGGGTCGTGTTGTTGGATTGGGAATGGAAATCTTAAACCAATCTAACTACCGGTTATGGAAGTCATGCATGGAGTCATACTTGGTGAGTGAGGACTTATGGGATGTCGTCGGTGGTAGTAGCACAACACCACCAAGGGGAAATGCTGCAACCGCGGAAGCGACAAAGGAGTGGACACGGAAGAATGCCAAGGCGGAGTTTGCTTTGAAGAGGTCCATATCTTCAAGCATATTTGAGCATGTCTCAAGGTGTACTTCTGCTAGTTCAATTTGGCAAGCATTAGATCAATTATTCAACAAGAAGAATGAGGCCAGGCTACAACTATTGGAGAACGAGCTTGCAAATGCAAAGCAGGGGGAGTCTTCAATCTCAGATTTTTTCATTAAGGTGAAAAATCTATGCTCTGAGATTAATACTCTAAATCCAGAGGAGTCCATTTCTGAATCACGGTTAAAGCGGTATATTATTCGAGGTTTACGGCCCGAGTATACACCGTTTGTGACTTCAGTTCAAGGATGGGCTACACAGCCTTCCTTGGAAGAGTTTGAAAATCTGCTAGCTTCGCAAGAGTCCCTAGCCATGCAAATGTCAGGAGTCAAAATCACGGATGACTCGGGAAGTGCATTTGTAGCCCGGAGACAACAAAACTTTAAGGTTAAAACGAGAGATGGTTGTCCAAGAAACAATGATGGACCTTCCATAGGAGATAAGAAAAAATTCAAGTGCTACCGGTGTGGAAAGCTTGGGCATTTCAAAAAGGATTGTCGAGTCAAGTTGAAGGAAACAAATATGGCGGAGAAAAGAAGTCATACTGAAGACGAAGAATGGGGGAAATGCTTCACGGTGGAAGCTGCACATCCAGGTACATCCACAACTAAAAATTTGGGAAATGATTGGATTGTGGATTCGGGTTGTAGCCATCATATTACCGGAGATGAGAAGTTATTTTCTAGTCTTCAACATCATGACGGGAAAGAAGCCATTATTACTGCGGACAATTCAATCCATCGAATTGAGAAGGAAGGGACCGTTGTCATCAAAGGAGATGATGGAGAACCAATCACCCTCAAGAATGTTTACCATGTCCCTGGAGTTAAGAAGAAACTTCTTTCGGTGGTGAATGCGGTTGACTCAGGTAACTATGTTCTATTTGGTCCAAGAGATGTTAAATTTTTAAAGAATATTAAAGAGTTAAAGGCGGACGTTGTTCACACTGGAGCACGGGTTAAGGACTTATATGTTTTATCGGCGTCACATGCCTATGTGGAGAAGATGAGTACAAATGATAATGCTTCTATTTGGCACGCAAGACTTGGTCATATCAATATGACCAAGCTAAAAGTAATGGTGAATAAAGACTTGGTTCACGGGCTCCCAAAGTTGAAGATTCAAGATGGAGGGAAAGTTTGTGAAGGTTGTCAATATGGAAAGTCACATAGACTTCCATTTGATCAATCAACCTCAAGATGCAGTGGTCCTTTGGAGAAGGTTCATAGTGACTTAATGGGTCCAACAACAACATCCTCCTATTCCGGATTCCGTTATATGTTGTTGTTCGTAGATGATTTCTCACGGTACACTTGGGTATACTTTGTGAAGGAAAAATCAGAGGTATTCCAAAGATTCCAAGAATTCAAGGTTACCGTGGAAGGAGAGCTTGGTCGGAAGCTAAAGACTCTTAGGACGGATAATGGAGGAGAGTTCATGTCAAAGGAGTTTCTTTCTTTTTGCCAAAAGAATGGCATTAAGAGAGAATATACATGTCCATATACACCTCAACAAAATGGAGTAGCAGAAAGAAAGATTAGGCATCTAACCGAGACGTGCAGAAGCTGGCTACATGACAAGAATTTACCTAAAGCCTTATGGGCAGAAGGAATGAGATGTGCAGCCTATGTCATCAACCGGATGCCACTTAGTCCAAACAACATGAAGTCTCCTTATGAGATGATTCACGGAAAGAAGCCAACGGTGAAGCATCTGAGGATATTTGGATCAGTCTGCTATGTCCATGTGTTCGACTCTCAAAGAACAAAGTTAGAAGCAAAGGCAAAGAAGTGTATCTTTGTCGGTTATGATGAACAAAGGAAAGGCTGGAGGTGTATGGATCCGGAGACACATAAATACACAGTGTCTCGTGATGTTGTCTTTGACGAAGTATCATCTTACTATGGACCACCTCAAGTCTTGGTTGAGCAAGATGTCTCAGGGTCTTCCAAGACTGGTGAACAAGTTATTCAAGTTCAGAGTGAGTATGAAAGTCTTGAAAAGGAGAATCAAGGTGAAAGGGGGAGCATTGACCAAGATGAAGAAGAGGAACAAAATCATGGTTCCATTGCCAACCAACGACCAAAAAGAAACATTGTCAAACCCGCTCGGTTCAGAGATGAAAGGTTTGTCACCACGTACTCTTGCTACTTTGCAGCTCCTTTGGATGAAGATGAGCCATCATCTTACAATGAAGCAAAAGGAGTTGCGGAATGGGAGACAGCAATGAAGGAGGAGATGGATGCTCTCATAAAAAATGAAACTTGGGATTTAGTTCCGAAACCCAAGGATACTCAACCTGTTTCTTGTAAATGGGTGTATCGACTGAAGCGAAAAGCAGATGGGAGCATTGATAGATATAAAGCAAGGTTGGTTGCTCGAGGGTTCTCTCAGAAGTATGGAGAAGATTATGAAGAGACCTTTAGCCCAGTAGCAAAGATGACTACGGTACGCTCACTCTTATCTCTAGCTGCAAGCTTTGGATGGAGGTTATGGCAGTTAGATGTGAAGAATGCATTTCTCTATGGTGAGCTAGACAAGGAAATATTTATGGAGCAGCCACCTGGTTTTGAATCACGAGAACATCCTAACCATGTGTGCAAGCTTAAGAAGGCCTTGTATGGGTTAAAACAAGCTCCGAGAGCTTGGTATGGAAAGCTTGCTCAATATCTTCAGTTTTGTGGCTATATGGCATCAAATGCTGATCCAAGTCTATTCTTCAAGAAGAGTGGAAGAGTTCACGTAGTAGTCCTCCTGTACGTGGACGATATGATCATCACCGGAAATGATGATGCTGAAATTGCTCGCCTACAAGAGGATATGTCGATAAGGTTTGAAATGAAGAAGTTAGGTGAGCTGAATCATTTTCTTGGTCTAGAGGTCGAAAGGGTTAACGATGGTATATTCATCGGTCAACAAAGTTATGCAAGAAGGATTGTTGAAAAATTTGGAGTACACCAAGGAAAGGTACGTTCTACTCCAATGGATACTAACATGAAGCTTAAGCGTGATGAAGGATCCTTGTTACCCGATCCTCGACCTTATCGCTCTCTTGTTGGAAGTCTTTTATACTTAACCATTACAAGACCAGATATTGCTTTTGCGGTTGGTCTTGTTAGTCGGTTTATGCAGGAACCAAGGAAGCCACATCTAGAAGCAGCAAAGAAGATATTGAAGTATGTGAAGACAACTCCTGGCATGGGTTTGATGTACAAGTATAATGCCAAGGTTTCTCTTCATGGTTTCACGGATGCTGACTTTGGTGGAGACTTAGATGATCGAAAGTCAACTTCAGGTTTTGTGTTCTTATGTGGAGACACAAGCATTTCATGGTGCAGCAAGAAACAAGCGACCGTGTCATTGTCTACCACTGAAGCTGAGTATAAAGCTTCAGCACTCGCAGCTAAAGAGTGTATATGGCTTCGAAGACTCCTTGAAGACTTGTTGGAGCCAATCAATAAATCTGTTGCCATATATGGAGATAACCAAAGTGCCATTAAGCTAGCCAACAACCCTGTTTTCCACGGAAGGACAAAGCACATTGAATTGGAACATCATTTTATAAGAGAGAAGGTGCTTGATGGAACAATCGAAGCTTTGGAAGTTCGAAGCGAGGACAACGTTGCGGATATCTTCACCAAGTCACTACCAAAAGATCAATTCGAGATACTTCGCTCGAAACTCGGAATAGTGGACAAAATCAAGTTTAAGGGGGAGTATTGAAGTTAAACTTGATTTGGGTTTATGCTTAATTATGGGTTCATAATCCAAAATCTCTTATTGGACTAAACCCAAATTAAGCCCATATTCTAGAAGTTTTAATTTGATAAAATATCTAGAAAGTAAGGAGGTTGTGGTAGAAAAATCTAGATATTTTAGTAGAAAAAATCTAGATATTATGATAGAAAAATCTAGATATTATGATAAGGTTTGTAAGATATTTTGTACTTTTGGAGTCTATAAATAGCTCATTCCTCTCTCATTTGTAACATAAGAAGTTGAATAATAATAAGAAGTTTTCTTTGAGACAGAAAGAGTGTTCCACCCAAAGTTCTCTAAATCTCTTTGAGAGTTCTTCCACATTAATCTTCATACTTAGAAATTCTCTTGATTCTTTCGGGTTTCTCGGGTATTACGGTTTTGGGCTAGTGTTAAACACTATAAGGATATTTTCGTTACAAAACTTACAACACTTCATGCTTGTTCTTGTTTTGTTGTGTTTGTGTCTTGGAATCTTACTGCTTTGATGATTCTTATATAGTGAGATGTTTTAGTGGGGTGGTTGTGTTTAAGTGACGTGTACCGTTTATAATGGATCTTTAAACTTTTTCCCAATGTTGTATCTGTTTTGTGTCTAAGTCGTTTGATCTCTTGCATCTTTGGATTTGCCTCTCTTTTCTTCCCCTTCATTAATGATGTTTCCACAATCTTGCTCTCTCTAAAAACATTTCACTTTAATCTATGATAGAGCAAAGAACATGTTACAACATTCATCACACTGAACATGTTACAACCAAAATTCTGAAATCTTCAAGAAAAAGAATAGGAATGAAATTACCTAGAACTCGACATATATACATTCAAAAAGTAGCTTGATCCCATTCCAAAACCATCTCTAATTCACTCATATTACACTCTTAGTAACAGGGGATAGAAGAAGATTCTATTTGAAGAAGGAAAAGGAACCTTAGCTATTGCAATAGTGGATTTAATAATGTATTCTACAAATGATAATTAGAAACCTCTCTGAACATTTTCACTGTTGTTAAGGAAAAGACAATAATAAAAATGTTTCAATTACAAACATTTAAGAGAAATATATTAAAATAGACCTAAAAATGTTTTTGTCACTAAAATAGTTTTTAAAGAGAAAAATAATAAAAATAAATTTTATTAAAAAGTGTAAATTTATATTTGTACTCCTTAGATTAACTAATCTAGACTTAGAGTTTAGAGTTATGGGTAATGTTTTGGAGATGATATTTAAAATAAAATAAAAAATATTAATTTAAAAAAAAAAATTATTTTGATCATTTTTTGCTTTAAAGTCTATTCACTACAAGAAAGGAGGGCACTTCCCGACGGACATTCCGACGGAGAGCGCGGCCGTCGGAATATACCGACGACATTCCGACGACTAACCGACGAAAATGGTAATTTTGTGTTTGTCGGAAATGCGTCAGAAAAAACCGACGAAATTCCGACAAAGCATTTTCCGTCGGTAAATACCGATAGAAATCGGACGAAATATTGACGAAATTTGATACCGTTGGATAGCGTCGGGAATCTGTCAAAATCCCGTCAGAAATTCCCGACGGACGAGTATTCCGTCAGAAAATCCGTAAGTACTTCTCTACGGACGAGTATTCCGTCAGAAAATCCGTCAGTAATTCCCGACGGACGAGCATTCCGTCAGAAAATCCGTCAATAATTACCGACGGAATCGGCCTCCGTCAGGAATCCGTCGGTAATTTTTGACGGAATCGGTTGTTCGTCAGGAATACGTCAGAAATATCGATGATTGTTGTTACCGTTAAAATTAGTCGCTAATCAGTCAGAGATGCGTCAGAAATTTCCGACGGATTCCCGACGGTTATAAGTAACTTCCGTCGGAATTTCGTCAGACTTCCGTCAGAGTGTCGGCAGTTTTCTTCTATAAATTAATGCTCTCCTCATTTCCCCTCATTCACTCTTCACTTCTCTCTTACTTCTCTCTTAGTAAACAACATTTTCGAAAAAAAATTATGTCTTCATATAATTTTCGTGCGTGGATGGATAATTATCATATGGATCCACACACCAATTTACTTACGGAAGAATACGCGAGAGGCATTGGGGAATTCATGACGGTAGTTCAACGCCAACCGGAAGCAAATACCGGTATGTTAAGATGTCCCTGCTCTTCATGTAAAAATAGTAGGGTTTTAAAGGAATGGGATGTTTGGAAACATTTATATAAGAAAGGGTTTGACCGGAGTTACAAGGTTTGGTATCTTCATGGAGAAACTAGTTATGAATATGGTAGTACTAGCGAACCTCAGATTGTAGATAGGTTAGAAGAACTTGGAAATAGGTTTGAAGAACGAAGAGAAGATGAAGATTATGGTTATGGTATGGAGCAGATGGTTAACGATCACTACAGAGGGGAAGAAGAACCCAATGCAGAAGCTATGCGATTTTTTGAAAGGTTGGATGCAGGAAAACAACCTTTGTACACAGGATGTAGAGATGGTCATTCAGCTTTATCATCTGCAACTAGATTGATGGGTATTAAGACAGATTATAATTTAGCTGAAGAATGTGTGGATGCGATTGCTGATTTTGTTAAAGGTGTTCTACCTGAGGGAAATCTTGCACCGGGATCATATTATGAGGTGCAGAAACTTGTTGCGGGTCTAGGCTTGCCGTATCAGATGATAGACGTATGCAGAGACAACTGCATGATATACTGGAGAATGGATGAGAAACGGGATAAATGCAAATTTTGCGGGAAAGCTCGTTATCAGGATACGAGTGGAAGAGTTCCGGTGCCGTACAAAAGATGTGGTATTTGCCTTTGACGGAAAGATTAAAGCGGCTTTATCAGTCTGAACGCACAGCCCAACCAATGAGATGGCATGCAGAGCACTCCAGAGATGGTCAGATAAGACATCCGTCGGATGCAAAAGCTTGGAAACATTTTCAATCAACATATCCAGAATTTGCGCATGAGAGCAGAAATGTCTATCTTGCATTATGTACTAATGGTTTTAACCCATTTGGAAAGAGCGGGAGACAATATTCTTTGTGGCCAGTAATTATGACACCATACAACTTACCGCCTAATTTGGCCATGCGTCGAGAGTTTTGTTTCTCTCCATTCTCGTCCCCGGACCAGAACATCCCAGAAGATCACTTGATGTTTTCTTCAGCCACTGGTATATGAGTTGCAACAACTATGGACGCATGGTGTTGAGACATACGATGTTTCATGCAAACAAAACTTTCAAATGCGAGCAGTACTTATGTGGACGATAAGTGATTTTCCAGCATATGGTATGTTATCTGGATGGACAACGCATGGGAGGTTATCATGTCCATACTGCCAAGATAGCACAGATGCTTTCCAACTAAAACACGGAAGGAAAACGTGTTGGTTTGACTGTCACAGAAGATTTCTACCACCCGATCATCCATATCGTAGGAGTAGAACTTTGTTTATGAAGAACAAGAGGGTGTTTGACGGTCCCCCTCCAGAAGTTAGTGGAGAAGACTTGTGGAAACAATTAAGAGATTTTGGTGCAGAAAGGACCCCCGACGTTGGTCGACATGAAGGTCGTCCAGTTGATGCTGTTGGAGAACTACACAACTGGCACAAAAAGAGTATGTTCTGGGATCTCCCTTACTGGAAGGATCATCTGTTGCGGCATAATTTAGATGTCATGCATATTGAGAAGAACTTTTTCGATAATCTGATGAACACGATCCTTAATGTCCAAGGTAAAACGAAGGATAATTTGAAGTCAAGACTTGAATTTGGTCGATATTTGTGATCGTTCTGAACTTCATGTCGATGAGAACGGTAAGGCTCCTGTTCCCATATATCGGTTGGATGCAGCTGCAAAGGAGGAGTTCTTTGATTGGATTACGGAGAGGGTGGCATTTCCAGACGGGTATGCATCAAATTTGGCCAACTGCATCGATAAAAGTGAAGGAAAGTTTATTGGGTTGAAGAGTCATGATTGTCATGTAATGATGCAGCGCCTCCTTCCGTTTGCATTTTCCGCGCTATTGCCTCGAAATGTTCACGAAGCAATTGCAGGAATAAGTTCTTTCTTTCGTGATTTATGCACGAAAACAGTTACAAAAGAGGGAATTCGCAATTTGATGGAGAAAATTCCTGTGATTCTGTGCAACCTCGAGAAAATATTTCCTCCATCATTTTTTGATGTAATGGAACATCTTACTATTCATCTGGCAAGGGAATTGGAACTTGGTGGCCCGGTGAACTACAGATGGATGTATCTTTATGAGCGTTACATGTATCATCTGAAGAAGAAAGTCAAAAATTTGAGCAAGGTGGAAGGATCTATAGTTGCACAGATGATAAATGAAGAAACTTCGAACTTTGCGGAAAACTACTTTCCATCAGAAGTGCAGACAAAAAACAGAAGACCTGCTCGGCATGATGACAGAGGGGAAAGGGCAACATATCATGTTTATGTCCCAAACATCTTTACTGACATTGGAAGACTAAGTGGGAAATCAAAGAATCGAAGACTTACGGAGAGAGAGCTCGGTCATTTGCATACATATTTACTCACCAACTGCGAAGATATTCTACCTTATGAGAGGTAACTATTCATATTTCATTTTACAATAAGTGATTCAATAAGTTATATTTTAGATTAATTATTAGTTTAATTTTTTTATAGGACGTATATGGCATTTTTGCGGTCGACTAATAGACACGCCGCAGATGAAGAGCTTGAACAACTTAAACAAGAAGGATTTGCTACATGGCTGCTTAAATATGTGAGTGTGTTGGAATTTGAATATTTATTTTAATAAATTGCATATGCTCACTAATTAACATATGAATCTTGAATATTTGTAGGTGAGAGATGGTATGGCAAGCGGTAATGTATTTGATGATTGGATCCAGGAATTTGCGTGTGGACCAAAGAGTATGGCGAAGTCATATCCAAGATATTGTACTCGAGGATATGCATTTACAAGGGAGGGCATGTCAAGCAAAACTTATGATTCTGGTGTTTCGTCTTCATCTGGAGATGATGTTTACTACGGAAAGATAAAAGAAATTTTGGAGATCCAGTACCCCGGTTCTGTTGGATTGCGTTGTACTGTTTTCTTCTGTGATTGGTATGACAACACTCCAGATCGAGGGGTGAGAACCGACGCATTTGGTGTTACATCATTACATTCACGGAGGAAACTGCAATATTATGATCCTTTCATTCTTGCTTCGCAAGCTGATCAGGTATGACAAATTTACCCCATATATAATGCATAGTATCGGCATAATTTTGTTGGTTACATATTATACTAACAATAGATTTTGTGCAATATATAGGTTTGCTACATTAGTTACCCTCGAGTTACGTACAGGGACGACTCGTGGATTACTGTAATGTCAATTAACCCAAGAGGACGAGTACACGGAAGTTCTGAAAATGACCCATTACAGTCAAACTCTACAAGCAATGTAATTACTCCAACTGAAGATGTAGCAAGTGTTGAACTCGTGGTCGATTTTACCGAGTTTGATGCTGATGCTGTTGTACACTCCGAGGACGAGGCTGAGGTAGGAGAGTTTGACCAAGATTCTGATTCTGATTCCGATTCTACAGATTTCGAGTAGATTTGTATTGTAATATATTTATATATTTATCTATCTCTCTCTTAACTTATATTGAGGGTTGTACGTTGTTTTAAATTAATAGTTATGCATTTTCTAAGTTAATGAAGTTATTTTTAGTTGTATAAGTAATTTTTTAATTTTATAAGTTGTTGGAATATTCTCTGTAAGGATAAAAAATAATCTTATCTAAAAATATTGATATTACCGACGGGAAATACCGGTGAATTATTCTGACAGTTTGAGGTTTTAAAAAAAAAAGAATCCGTCGGGAATCCGTGAGTAATTACCGACGGATTTCCGACGAACTTCCTGTATCCGTCGGTAAATACCGGCGAATTTCTGAGAGTTTGTGGTTTTAAAAAAAAAGAATCCGTCGGAAATTCGTGAGTAATTACCGACGGATTTCCGACGGACTGCATGTTTCCGTCGGAAATCCGTCGGTAAGTACTCACGGATTTCCGATGTATTCCGTCGGAAATCCGTCGGGAAATACCGGTGAATTTCTGAGAGTATGTGGTTTTAAAAAAATTAAGAAATCCGTCGGAAATCCGTAAGTAATTACTCACGGATTACCGACGGATTTCTTTATAAATTGAGAAAATGTCTACTTTTGCCATTTTTTTGTATACGAAAAAATGTCGAAATGACACTTATTAAATGTGTTATAGAATATTTGTTCACATGGAATGAAATTTTCATCTAAAAAATTATTACGAAGAACATCGACTTACTCTTAATATATCACCTTAAAACTTATTTGTGTTAAGGTGATATATTAAGAATAGGTCGATGTTCTTCGTAATAATTTTTTTAGATGAAAATTTCATTCCTTGTGAACAAATATTCTATAACACATTTAATAAGTGTCATTTCGACATTTTTCGTATACAAAAAATAGCAAAATTAGACATTTTCTCAATTTATTAAGAAATCCGTCGGAAATCCGTGAGTAATTACCGACGGATTTCCGACGGACTACATGTTTCCGTCGGAAATCCGTCGGTAATTACTCACGGATTTCCGACGGAAAAGACATTATTCGCTTTGGAACTTGTTCTCCTCGAAAGAAACAAATATACCGACGGATTTCCGACGGCATTTTTTCCGACGGCCATGATTTGGTCGGAATGCCGTCGGGAATTTGGTTTACCGGGAACAAAAAAAATTGAAACTTTTTTAAAAATAAAACCGACGGAATACCGACGGAAACTTTCCGTCGGGATTTTTTTTAATTATATTTTCCCCTTCTTCTTCCTTTTCCATTTCTCTTATCTTCTCTCGGGAATTTTCTCTCCTCCGCGAGTTCTAAACGTTTTCTCTCCGATTTTGGCTCAAAATCACCTAAATCTCTCATATTTCTATCCCAAATCATGTAAGTATCCATTCTCTATTCTTATTAGTTGTTTTTTGAGGATTTGGAAGTTAGCTTTATGGATTTTAAGTTTTAAATTGATGGTCTTTGGTTAGAATGGATAGTTTTAGGAATTAGATCTTAGATTTGTGTTGTTAGGTTGTGATTTACATTAGTTTTGATTGTGTTTTTGTGAATGTTAGTTTTTGTTGTGTTCTATAAACCATATATATTTTAAAACTTTTTTTAAAAACGTTTTCCAATAATTAGAAAAATTTTAAAAACGTTTTCTAATACTTATACATTTTTAAAAAACGTTTTCTAATATTTATACATATTTTGAAAACGTTTTCTAATATTTATACATATTTTAAAAACGTTTTCTAATACTTATACATTTTTTAAAAACGTTTTCTAATATTTATACATATTTTAAAAACGTTTTCTAATACTTAAACATTTTTTAAAAACGTTTTCTAATATTTATACATATTTTAAAAACGTTTTTTAATAATTATACGTTTTAAAACGTTTTCTAATAATTATACATTTTTTAAAAACGTTTTCTAATAATTATACATTTTTTAAAAACGTTTTCTAATAATTATACATTTTTTAAAAACGTTTTCTACTAATTATACATTTTTTAAAAACGTTTTCTAATAATTATACATTTTTTAAAAACATTTTCTAATAATTATACATTTTTTAAAAACATTTTCTAATAATTATACGTTTTAAAAACATTTTGAAAAATGTTATTTATATTTATAAAAAAAGTTTATATAACATTTTAAAACATTTATTAAAAATATTTTCTAATAATTATACATTTTTAAAACATTTTGAAATAGGTTATTTGTATTTATTTGTGTATATATACAACATTTATATAGTAAAAATATGGTTCTTACAAATGTTTTCAGTTTGTATTTAAATAAACTTATATAAAAATGATATTTTTTTTCAGGTCCGGTGACGGGTCCGCAGACGGAGCTAGGATACGTTGTTACATTCCTCGGGGACGGAGTGGTTCGGCCAGTAATTCTCGAGGAGGATCGCAGTCTTCACAGGAGCATAATTCTTTTCCGGCGTCTGTTCCTCACATTCCAGCTCCCATTCCACCGGTAGCTCCACCTGCAGAGGCTCCGCACCCACCGGGTAGCATGCCGGTTGATGAGTTGGTTCGACAGCCCGGTCGAGATCATCTCAGAGTACTTCATCCTCACCCACGGGGAAGAACTACATTGTTAGTTTTTAAATATTATTTTTACTTTATTTTTCCAATTACATAACTAATAGCTATTTTTTTTTGTAGGTTCACCAAGTCCAGCAATGGGATCAGCAAGAGCATTAATCATATGATGTATAGCATGCTGAATAAGGGGTATTCGACATACAGTGTGATGCCACATTTCGAACAAGATCTGTGGTTTCGTCAATTTGCGGTATTTTTCTATTTTTTAACTTTATGTATTTTTTAATATTGAAATTTAATTATTTTTATTAATATTATGTGTTTTTTCTTTCAGCAAGAATTCAACTGGGAGTCTGGCCTTACGGAAACTGTCCGTAAGGCATTTCACAAGAAGGCTGCATCTGCTTATACCAAGCAACTGAACGAGTGGAAGACACTTTGGAAGAAGGGGAAGATCCCAAAGGGCATCAACGGTACGGTATGGAATGACCTTATTGGTCATTGGTTGGAGGATGCGACTGAACAGATTTCAGTCAGAAACTCGGGCAACCGCATGAGCAACCGTGAAGGAGCAGGGGTGTACACCCACAACCTCGGCGCCTGCAGCATTTCCAGTAAGGAGGACCAACTTGTAAGTATGCTATATCTTTTTAACTTTTTTTTTAAAATATTCTATATATTTACTAAGTCTTTTATATATTATTATAGGTTGAGGCAAACGACGGGAATCCCGTCGACCACCTTGCCGTCATGGAGGCAGCGTACACCAACAAGAAGACGGGAGAAATCAACAATGTCACAATTAAAGGTGTCGTGGATTTGGTGAAGATGCAGAAACAAGATTTTCTAGCTTCTCAGCCTCCTCTTACCGGTGATGACGAGTCCGATGCTTCCACCCAGTTCTCCCAAACCCAGCGAATCAACGAAATGGTCGAACAGGTAAATTTCTTAGATTTTCATTTCTTTAATCTTTTATTTTTTATAATATTATAATAATTTAAGTTTTCAGATACCTTTTTAAAGACTTTTTAATTTTATTAATCTTTTAATAGGCGGTCCCAAAGAAGAAAGGTTATCTGGTCGGTTTGGCTCGTCGTGCTTCTTCGTGTCCTGCATCGTCTTCGCAATCTCCATATGTTGATCCGCTGATCATTGAGGAGCTTCAAGACAAAACTCAGCGTATTCAAGCGTTGGAGACCCAGAACGCTTCAGTTATTGCTCAGATGGCACAACAATCGGCTCAAATGGAGCAACAGTCAGCTGAGATGGCGGCATATCGAGACGAGATGGCTGAGAGCAGGAGGTTAAACCAGGAACTTATGAAGAGGATGGAGGACATGTTTTCTCAAAGAATTTAGTATTTTTTTATAATTATGAACTTTTCGATTGTTTTTTTTAATATTGTAAAACTTTAAAATTTCTATAATATATTTTTGTTTACATTTCAATATCTAAAATTAAATATTTATAAATAATTCAATTAAATAAATTTAAAAACTAAAATAATTTATATAATTAAAATATTTTAGAATTCCCGACGGAATCATGTCAGTCGGTAAAAACCGACGGAAGAACCTCCGTCGAAAATTCCCGACGGAAGATTGTCCGTCGGAAGTTCCCGACGGATGCTCTCCGTCGGTTTTTACCGACGGACATGATTCCGTCGGGAATTACCGACGGCCTCGTTTCTGTCGGAAATTATCGACGGACAGGATTCCGTCGGAAAAGGTTACGTCGGAAATTCCCGACGGAATCATGTCCGTCGGTAAAAACCGACGTACCCGTTTCCGTCGGGAATTATCGACAGCTTCTCGACGGACGTTTCCGACGGCGACCAGTTGTCGGAAATCCGTCGGAAATAGTGGTCGTCGGAAATTCTCGGAATTCTGTCAGAAATTTCTGACGGATTCCCGACGACATATGACTTTCCGACGAAACGATACTGACGGACGTTTTCGTCGGAATTTCGTCGGGAATGGCTATCCCGACGAAATTCCGACGAAAACGTCCGTCGGTATAGCGGCAGCATCTTGTAGTGATTTTAGTGACAACTTTTTAAAAAAAATATATATTTGAGAGATTTGACCAATCATTCTCTCTGTATTTTCCATCATTCACAATTAATAGAAATATATTGATAACCCAAGCTATCACAGTCTAATCTTATCAACGTAAGCGCGTATCAATGGAAACAGAACAAACATATACACATCGATATAGGAAACATCAATTTTTACGTGTGATAGTCTTTTAACAGAAGAGGAAAAACAGCACCCAGTCCAAGTGACTACGTGCACATTTCTTCTCATGTATTTGATATGGTCAAGGCTGAAACGTTTGAACATATAAACCAATTGGAATTCAAGTCTAGTTGACCATGTCAAACCGTCATACATCTTTTTTCCAAAGCTAGAACGCAAGCAACTTCTTCTTCTTCTCAAGTTTTACCCGTAATGAAAAACCATTGAATATCAGAATATGGAATAATCAAAGTCCAAGTCCGTATAAACTATAACACGTTATCTGTCTGCAGCAAACAAACTATATATATGCACATAACTAGGATAATTATTTGTGCCGATTTTGCTTAGGATGCAGACTTTTATAATCGTCTTCATAGCTTTCGCTTGTACTTTTGCTGTTTTTATATTTCTTGCGGTTTTGACGCGAAGCGGGTTAAAAGGTGGAGGTGGTGGTGGTGGTGACGGAGGGGGAGGAGGTGGAGGTGGAGGAGGTGATGGGGGAGGAGATGATGGAGGCGGCGGGGATGTGGAGATGTGTAATGGAGGTGGCTTTGGCGGTGATGGAGGTTTAACAGGTGGTTCTGATTTTGGTGGCCATGGAGGGTTTTGGAGTCATGGTGGCGGAGGCGATGGAGGTTTTGGCGGTGGTGGGGGTGGAGGTTTTGGTGGTGGTGGTGGTGATGCAGGTGCCGGTGGGGGTGGAGGTGGAGGTGGAGGCGGAGGTGGAGGAGTTTGCTGAGCTTATGTTAGTTTCCTATCATATTTTCAAAAGTTGATGTTAATATGGAAAATTGCTATTGTTAAGCATACAAAATCAATAGTGTGTAATCGATTTGTTGATTATTTATGTATTATTATTTGTAGTTCTTGTGAAGTTAGTTTGATGTCTTATTTTACAACACCGCTAGTATATACATGTGACCAGATTTTTTCTCCTTCTTGATATTATATGTTTTTGTTGTTTTTTTCGTTTCAAAGTTTGATGAGAGTTTATTTTGATTGCATTGTACAAATGATAATTAGAAACCTTTCAGAATTTTTTTACTGTTGTTGCAAAGAAAGATAATTAGAAACTATTGAACTTATCATTCTCTCTGTATTTTCTTTCATTCACAGTAATATTGATAACCAAAGTTACCAGTCTAATCTTGTTGATGAACTGCTGAGGTGCTTCAGCGCAAGCGTGTATCAGTGAAAATACACAGACCATATAACATTGATATAAGAATGATTATTCAAACATCTTACGTGGATGACATGGTCCTTGTGTAAGGATGACATGCATAATTGCTCACAAGTAAACGCAAAATATTCGTATAGTTTTTATACAAATTAAAATCCCCTTAAAAGAAACATTGAAAAAGCCACGAGACCACCCTTCGGTTAAAATCCCACGCTTAGAGAATCAATCTCCCTACCCCGGTTATTACATCAGGTTTATTCGACCGGTCTAAACACTCATGCAAACATCAGACACTAAGCCTAACCATGTAGTAATCACAAAGTCACGCGCATCTTCAGGTTCCCTTAGGAGCGCGTTAGCATCATGACACGACCCGACGATGACCAGGTGACTGGACTCCAAACGTAGTGGTCGTGGTTGTGGTCTTTGACGACGCCATATTGGAAGAAGATCCAAGACCCGACACTTCCAAATCGGATCTCTCGAACCGGCCTGAATCACCCGGTAAACGAACGTAGTAAGAAGAAGAAAGCGACGACTCGTCGCCATAACGGATTTGCATGAAGGCTCTGTAAACAAACGGGATAAGACCCTCCATTTTTTTGTGCTATTGCTATAACAGCTCAAGAAACAGAACCGTTTGGTCTTATAGGAAGGTCGGAATTGCCACGTGGTATTTCTTGATTATGTTGCTGTAATAACACGTTTTCGTACGTCATTGAGTTGTTATATGATATTGAAGGTTAATAAGAGAAGCAACCTTTGAATGTGAAATAAGCTACAGGAAGAATCTGAAAGCTACATTCGACCTGATATGAAACAACGGCTGATCCAGTGGATTTATCTTCAACGGATAAATTAAATAAAAATATATAATCCACACCCAAATTTTAATATAATGGTTTTCAGCTAGACAGCTGGAGAATTGTAAAATATTCATTTCTTGAACACTTTAAATGATTTTTTGACTGAATACTTATTATAAATGGTGTTATTGAAGTCTACTATACTCCCCCCTAATATTGGTTTCAGCGGTACTTAGACAAAACAAACAAAGTTATGTATATATTTATGTGAGGTTTTTAGAAACACTGAAACAAAATGATAGTATGTAGTTTTAAAAACGTTGTTGTAACATACTTCTAATTAATGACTTTTGACTATTTTTTTGGTTAACTTGTCCTAGACCGGATACACATGAGGTAGTTTCTTTTTTTAAAGAGTCTTGCATTTTATAAAATCTTCAGATAATGGAAAATATCAAAATATATTTATAAAGGTGATGCATGTGTTTGGATTGTTATAGTAAGGAATGTGCGATGTCAGCATTTTCTATAGGAAAAAACTAATCTGATGATGTAATTTATTCTTAATCTTTAATCCAATGGTTAGGATTTTATTTAAATATGACATTATAGTTTTACTATGTAAAAAACGTGTCTATTCTCTAAAGGGTTATTTTTTTTTTCAGAAATTTAAACTTTGAACCCTTTCATTGAATATTTTCATAATAGAATATTGCCTATTTTCATAAGCTTAACTTTGAATTCTTTCATATCTATTTATCGAAAAATTGCGTTTTTTTCAAAAAATTAACAACTGAACCATTTCACTTAACCCTTTCATAATGGCAAGGTTATATATAGTTCCATTTTGTTCCTTTGTAAATGAATTAAGATTTTAAAATTATTATATTAATTAATATATTTTTTTTATAAAAACATTATTTCTGTGCATATGCATGGTATATGAAACTTGCTAATTATATCTATAAAACAATTGTAAATTAATTTCGGTATTTGTTCGCGTAAATATTACTTTGTCCCACAGTTACATCTATAAAGCAAGTGATAGTATAGTATTTGTCTTGGGGTGAGCATTAAGTTACTCCCATCTCAACTTTAATTTATTTCCAAGTTTTGCTGAGCATTGAGAAGAAAAATAGGAAAACATGTGGAAATAATATAATTTAAGTGAGTATGTACGATGATTTGAATAAAAGAAATGATCTATATGTATATAAGCTCATGTTTTTTTTTTGAACATAAATCATAAAAATAAAATGTCAATGTCAAAAGAAGCATCGCGAATATTTTCTCTCGATTATATAATTGCTTTTGAAGCATTATTTTGCTGTCGATTGGTAAAATTAGAAGAAAATATCAAAAATAAAACCTGTAAGAGCATCAGATAACTAAGAACAGCAGTTTAGGGATGAGTAAAATACTTGTAACATTTAACTCGATGTTTATTCGTTTGGATACAATTAAAAAAATTTGAATTTTTATAACTTTACGAATAAAAACAAATATTAAATTTTAAATTCGTTAAAAACAGAACAAATCCAAAATATAAATATTTTTAAAATATTTAATCTATTATACATATATATGTATATGTATATAAAAGCTTTGAATATATTAGGAATCTTTTTCGCTTTGCACAGATAATTAATTTTCAATTTGATTTGAACCATAATTTTAAAATATTTGAATATCTAGAAAACTAATATTTTACTGAACATCTGTTTGATTTGTAAAAAATAAAATTAAATAAAATATAAAAATAAATATAAATATTATAACACACATATATTAATATATATGTATGTATTAAATAATTTGTCAATATATTAGTGTTATAATATTTATATATATTTTTTTACATTTTATTTATTTTTATTTTTTACGAATACCTACTAAATTATATATTCAAAAGCTCTAATAAAACGTGCCAAAGCTTTTTATACATATCAAAGGAGTGTATATTTTATTCTATTTTACTTTGGATCTGCAAACACCCACCGACTACATAGACGTCTCCGATTCTATAAATTGGACTCAAACTCGTAAAGACGAGCATATCAAATATATCACAATTCTCAAGCAAAGCTAAAAGGAGAAGCAAAATGTCGTCTGGATGTCCTGGTAAATATTTCTTAGTGTATACAATTTGATTTTTTTTTTTGATGTCATGTTAATGTTTCAGTTACAAAAATTCAAAAGTTTTCATTTACTGGAATATGACCTGAGAGGCATGGTCTAGAGGAATATTGTTTTAATTGATTAATTCCGTGGACATCTTGTTGTGCACCTCTTATTGATCTTTAAAATGTCAAATGTAAACAAGTGTTACTAACCATCTATCTAATGTGGTTGCTTTGAGTGCGTGCAGGGAAGACCTCATGGCCGGAGCTTGTGGGATCACATGAAGAGCATGCGACTTTGGTGATTAAAGAAGAGAACAAAAGTATCGATCTAATCGTGATTGTGGATACAATGCCGGTGCTTGATGACTTCTTGTGCAACCGGGTCATAGTCCCAGTCAATCTAGACCGTACCGTCGCCCAAACCCCTAAGGTCGGTTAGACTTGCATGCGGACCACGCGGTATTACTATCTCTATTTAATATGAATAAAATAAAAACTATGTACAATGCATAGTTCATTGTTGGTTGGTTATGATATAAGTTATCCTTTGCGTGTATTATTTCGGTTTTCATTACCCGAACGGTTATTAATGTCCAAAATTATAAATAAATGTTTGTATAACCTATAATGGTTACAAGTGAATAAAGTTTGTGTCCTATTTACAGTACTTAAGGAAGTTAGGGATCAGCACTGGTTTTATATCTATTGTTAGGGATCAGCACTGGTTTTATATCTATTGTCATCTAGTTATACATAATAAGAGAGCCTTACGAAGTTTTGGTTTTATATCTATTGTCATCTAGTTATACATAATAAGAGAGCCTTACGAAGTTTTGGCAACTATGCTATTTGGTAAAGTTTAAATATTAGCCGGTTGCTATTAGAGCATCTCCAATGGTTGGCTTCAGTTTTATCTTCAAAAATTCACTTTCTTCAAAATGAAGTAAAAAATAAAGCAACTTTTGCTCCAATGGTTTGCTTCATTTTCTCTTTGTAAAAGGAATATTTTAAAGTATATTCCATCTTTATTTTATTATTATTTTCTAACAACACTTTTTACTTTTTTTATGTTTACAAGTTTTACCCAACTGTTTTATTTTAACAATATTTCAACATAAATATTATTTAATACAAATTTAACATTATCATATAATAAAAATGATTACACAAAACATAAATAAATAAACAAAAAGTTTGTGCATACATTTAATCCGAGTAAATTCAAAATTTGTTGGAAAAAAGTGAAGAACAACAAGCTCAAAAACCTCCTCACACATCAACTTCATTTGGACAGTTTTTAATGATTTTAGTATATTTAATATTTTTAATTAATATAATGAAAATAAAAACTGAAATTAGAAATTAATTGAATTATATTAAAATATTTAATTTATTTTGGTAAAAGATAAGAATAAGTAAAAGTTAAGGACCACTTTATAATTAAAAAAGTTCATCTTAAAAAAATGAAGATGTGAAACCGTATATCTTCAAATTTGAAGCAACACTGTTCATGACTTCATTTTGAAGTAGAAAATGAAGTAGAGTTGGAGCAAAACTTGCTTCAAAATGAAGCAAAAAGTGGAAAATGAAGTGGGGTTGAAGATGATCTTAGGTATTGAGGAATTTTGTTAAAAAAGGTATTGAGGAATTAATTAATCTCTTGGTAATGAAGATGTTTCAGTATGATTGACTATTATTTTGGTTCAATGTATCTCTTTCATCTGGATAATGACTGATTATATCCGATAATTCTCAATTTGACTGAACCTAAAGACTTTTTTTTAGTTATACACGCAGAAGGCAATTTTATAGATTAGTATTAACAAAATATGATCTCCTAAATTTGGTAGACAAATTTGAAAACGTGTGTAAATATATTAATTCTTTTTTTTTGAAACTTTGATTCAATATCTTAATTGTGGGAAAATTTTCAAAAATATTACTTTCCTTGTACCACTTTTCATTTTTATCTTCATTAAATAGACATTTTCAAAAATATCACTTTTTAAGAGGTAATTTTTTTTAAAATTAATAAAAATCCTAAATTTTAAATTTCTAAACCCTACCCTATCATACACCATTCCTTAACTCTAAACCCTAAATCTTAGATTAATTAACTCAAGGGTTATAAGTGTGTTTTTTCCTCTTAAAAAACAAGAATAAAAGTAATTAAAATATTTTTAAAAAATGGTACAAAGAAAGTGGTATTTTTGACAATTTTTCTTAATTGTTTTAATGAAGATTACATATCTATCACAAGTAGTATCATGTCAACGATCTAATCTGGTAGTAACCAAAAAATAAAGAAATCTAATTTGGTAGGAAACTTTACGAGTTACTAGTAGTTTCTTATTTCCTTTAATATAAGAGATCATGGACCTTTTATAAGAAATAGTTTAACAAGAAATGGTGTCCATGCTAATGAAGAATTTACAGAATATCAATAACTCTTAGTTCTCATGATTTGGGTCGAAAACGGAATTGTAGTAGTAGTAAAGCCCTGAACAAACTTTTTATAAAAATTGAAGACTACAAGCAATCTCATAGTCATACCCAGAGTCCTGCCTTTCGAGTTTCAAGTTATCTATCAATCTCATATTTTACACTTATGGTTAATCCAGAATCTATGCTACTTGACAATCTTTTGTTCGTTGACGTTTACTATCAACCATTCACAAGCTATCACAACTCAGAAGTGTATTGCTCGTTGTTTGGTGTGAGCGTTAAGTCTACATTATGGGCCTTGACTAGTAAAGTCCAAAACCTGGTTTGGTCCTTTTGAGTTTTGATCTCATTTCACGACCTAAGACCATCTCCAATGCATATCTACACCCATATCCAAAGAAGTATCTATCTTAATAATTAATTTTAATAAAATCATAAACATCAAAATTAGTTAGAGTTGTATCTAATTGTAGAGTTTTTTAGATTCATATCTAAAGACATGTGTCTTGTTTTTATTGATGGATTGTTTTTAGAAAAGAAAAAAAAAAGAAAATTTTTCATATCTTAGAACTTTTAATTGGTTCTATCATTGGACAAGTTAAAACTTTATAAGTATCTAAAATTTTAAATTTATTAAATTTTAATAAAAAAATGATTTAGATCCTTAATGTCATATCTATTGTTGGAGATGGTCTAACCAAAGAGTACAATTATCAATTTTTTATAAATTTAACACTTATTATTTACCATAAGTGAGAATTTAACACACTATCGCCTTACAAAGTTTATGAATTTCACACTTAGGTGAAAATACAACACCTTACTTTACTAGATGTACCGTCAAAACTTTATTCGTTTTAGTATATAATGTCTAACACATTAAATAATAATATAGAAACCTATGAAAGTCTTAAGAATAAATCATAACAACATTTGATAAAATAAATATAGACATAGAAAATAGCATAATAAAACATTAGGTATTACAATGGCCGGGACAAAGGGTCGCAATCCCGCGAGGGTGAGCTAACTCCAAAAACCCGTCCTCAGTTCCCTGTTTAATTGGTTATAAGAAAGTCCATGTTAAATTGATATATATCTACATAGAAATAACAGTAAGAAAAGAAGGTGGAATTGTCCTAAACTGTGAGTTCGTTGGCCAATTAATTATTATTTTACATTATTTCTTTTTAATTAACGGTTTTTCAATTGTTATAGAGTGCATAATTTCTTTATTAATTATTTTATATGTCGGTAGTACCTAGTTTAATTTAAAAAAAAAGAAGCAAAAGTTATAAGATGAATCGTAAAATAAATTACGAAATAACCGAATTTCTTAAAGAGCACAACCCTTACCTGGCACTACCATTGAGACGTAGGTAGGGGTGGGGGAGAAGAGGGAACCTTTGCAGAATCATTCAAAAATATATTAACCTCAAAGAAAAACCATAACGTAGGTGCATATAGCATGTATATAATATACGAATTATTATAACTACTGTTGATTCACAAGAATATAGATATATACTTATAGTAATACTACAATAAAATTTTATTTTCCTGTTATATGAATGATACACAACATTTAATATATATAGTACGTACAAAAAAACACAATATACGTTATTTATGGGTAGCCACTTGGAACAAGCAAACATAAAAGATTTAAGATCAGTCAGCTAACTCTTCCTAAAATCCAAAGTTCGCATCATCTGCCTCCCCAAAATCCCTACGATCCGACTAATCAAATATATTAAATTACAACTCATTGATCATTCAAGATACTCCACTCGTTTAATTTGGTTTAAATTTTAATTGTAACAAATGACCTCCATTATTGTCACTACACCATCTTCTTTCTTCCTTTTTCATATAATCCACCACCTAATATTAATCATCTAGGGTTCCTCTAACCACCAAAAAGGAAGAAAAAATTTCTTCTAGGGTTTGCCGTCTAGAATGGAGAAACCATGTGGCCTCTTCATCCCCAAGAAGAGCAACAAAGAATCATCATGGGAAGAGCTAGCCTTCGCGGAAGACGATGCAGCCGGATCTTTGTGGCCGCCAAGATCTTACGCGTGTAGCTTTTGTCGGAGAGAGTTTAGATCGGCTCAAGCCCTCGGTGGCCACATGAACGTTCACCGAAGAGACAGAGCACGGCTTAAGCAATCTGATGATCAATACTTATTCTCCAAGTCTTCTTCGTCTCCTGAGCATCCATCTCACAAAACTAGTGAAACCTCTTGCTATACTTTGGTTTTTAACTCCAACCCTAATCGTTTTAAGTCTCAACACTCATGTGTTATTGATCATTCATTACCATATTTACCTCCTAGGGTTTCTCCCTCTTCTCCTTCTTTTGTTGTAGAACCTTCCAATGATCATGAAAACATTCTCTCTTCTTCCCCATGGTCGTGCCTTGGTAGTTTTGTGAAGAAAAAGGGTTGTGATCTTGATGAAACTCCGGTTATAGAAGGGAGCAAGAAGAGAAAGATCGTGAGAGATGTACCAAAGAACGAGGATAAAGCAAAAGTTGATCTCGTAAACACCACTGATCTCTCACTGAGAATGAATCTGTTGATCCACCAGGGTTATCCGGTTACTGCTCAAGGGAGCGATGAAGAGATAGGGAGGGGTGATCTCCTTAAGAGAAGAAAAATCCATGAGAGTTCATCGCAGCCGTCGATTATCATTTCAAGTTTAAGTTGTAAAAGTGCCATAATTACAAGAAAGGAGGAGATCAAACATAAGGGTGGTCACTTTGAGGATTTAGATCTTGAGCTTAGGCTAGGGGCTGATCCACCAAAGGGAAATTGATTGATGGATCATATCATCCGAAAAATAACGAGGTAATGGAAAAAAAGTTATATACAAAATACAAAATTTGTATGGGAATATGTGTATGTGTGTTACTTGGGTTAATCTTTCCTTTGGTTTTGCATTGTCTAAAATTTATGGATATCTTATCTACAGATTTTGGAGAATTTCTTTCTATTATTTTGAGAAATTGTATGAATATAACAGTTCAATGGAATAAAAATATATTAAAGGGAGTATATCAACTAATAACAGAATGTAAAGCATTGGAGGCTTGAGAGATGTTGTATATATATACTACTTTCTCGTACTTAAATATTTTGGTAGCATTTCTCGTAGTTATTGGCAGCATAAATCATATTATAGTTACAATTTTTATAATTACAATTCAAGATAATGCTCTGGCCAATGAATCATACACAATGCTTCTAACATAACTAAAGATCTTTCGTTTATCAAATAATATGGCATTGAGACTGAGATATAAATTTTCTCTTTTTGTTGGTAAAGCTTCAGTTATGATAAGTTAATTATATGAAATCAAGATAGGAACTCTGCAGCGATTATATATATGCGTGCATATATATGTCGTTGAATGAAAATGTAAACATTGTGGCATGCATGGGTTTTATTTAGAACTATGTTAATATAAAGACTTTATAATTGACTGTCTGTAATATAACCACGATCTAAAATAAACTCACATGATGAAGGAATATTTCTGTCACGATTTCAGAGAGAGACAGAGAATGATGAATAAATTGTCCCATTGATCTTAGAGCACCCACATTGATGAACCCCCCTTGGGGTTCACACAAATAAAAAAATATTTTTTTTTTAATTTTCGTTTATTTAAAAAAAAAAAAAATTAATATTGGACCAATCATATGTTGACACGTGGTGAACCCGGGGTCATTGAGGTTCACCGCGGTGAACTTTGAAAGAAGAGTTCATAGAAATCTGATTTTAATATTATTTTTTTTTCTCGATTTGCGTGTGAATTCCCCCATCAACCCTTGATGGGGGTGCTCTTAGTTGCCTATTCTATTAATTTAGGGTTTCCGATGGCTCTAATGTAAATATGCCCTATATTAAAAATTTGCGTGCATTTTGGATTTTCTGATAAAAATAATTATTCGGCTTATATATCCGAATAATAAAGCAAATCACATATATGCGCTGTCGAAAAGTTGATGTTATCCTGATTCCTGCATCAACTAACCGTTAGAGTTGCGATCAAAGTAACTTTGGATCAATTATGTAGCCACGGTAATCATAGATTATATGTTTAAACGTCGTAGTTAGCTCGTTTCTACATATATACTCGCGCATCTCAGTCCCTAACATAACATTCTGTCAAAAATCATAAAAATAAGCATAAGAAAGAGCACAAAAGTCCAAATATGTCACAACAATTATTCCCTTTCGCTTGTTCTGACTCAACAGATGATTAATAAAAATCAAATTAAACTATTAAACTATTTGTCTCTGCCCTAACCTTTTAGCCCGTGGGTCATCATCTTCTATCGCTCGGGCATAAAGTATTTCATATATTTTGAAATCTTTTTGTAATTTGTAAACACTATTTCTGTCAAGCCCCCCACACCCCCCCCCCCCAATATTCCATTGAAAAATGGTAATAGATAATTAAAAGATCATAATTATAATCATAAGATCTTTTTTTGAATGAGTGTTAAATTTATTAAACCAAAAAAACTTTTATACAGTTCATGTAATCAAATAGTTCTTTTCTCTATGCTATACATTGCATAGGTGGAAGTGAAGTCTTCGATTTCACATGGGGAATGAATCTCTGTAACTCACATCGAATAGTTAAATTATAATTTCAAATATGACAAATTGACAATTCTCAATATCTATATAATATGTGAAGAGAATTT
Source organism: Moricandia arvensis (assembly GCA_905132765.1). Classification (NCBI taxonomy): domain Eukaryota; kingdom Viridiplantae; phylum Streptophyta; class Magnoliopsida; order Brassicales; family Brassicaceae; genus Moricandia; species Moricandia arvensis. The sequence continues at coordinate 90,658 of CAJHQP010001917.1, forward strand.
TTGTTTGGATTATAAGAATTAGTGTCACGGAATTTTGGACGATTCTTATAGAATAGTATAATCCAGAATACTCTACGAGTAGTCTCAAAACATAGTTGTCATCAATTATTTAATATACAACATTTCAACATACTTTTTTATTCTTTTTGCGTTGGATGAAGTATTTTCCACATAGTTGAACCAAAAGACGTGACACATGAAAGTAATAATCAAGTTAATAATTAGTCCTTCATTTGAAGATATATTGTTGATTAAGAGTCTAACTATTTCAAATTCAATTTTCGTGTTCAATTATTTAAAATATGCAATACATAAAATGGCATGAAATCAAGTTTTGATTCCAAATAGTAAACATTTTAAATTGATTAACTAATATATAGAAAAAGTTCAATATCTAAATGATTAAACCCTTTCTAACGGATAAATTTTAATTTCTTAATTGGAATGAGGAAATCCTAACATTATATTTCAATTTAATTTTATTTAAGTAAAAAACTATTTTACATAATAATTTTTGTTACTTTGGAAATAAATTTGTGTTCTTCCCCCGTTCTTTTTTGAAAGCTTTATTTTGTATGATTACGGATAGAAATTGCAGCACGACCAGTAGTTGTCAGCTATTCCAGTGAATCCAGTCGCCATATATTTGTTCCAAATTAACAACTAGACTTCGAATAATAATTAAGATATACTCCCTCTGATTCTAAATAAGTGTTATTCTACTATTTTTTCTTTTTTCAAAAAAGTGTCATTTTATATTTTCAATGCAATTTTTACCAAATAATCTTATTTTTGTCCTTTTAACTTACCAATAAATATTTTTAAAAATCATTTTTATTTAAATAAATATACATTAAATGAAAACATAGTAATATATTTATTTGTTTTTTTAATATATGTGAAATGTGTTTAATTGACACTTATTTAGGAACATGAGCCACAGAGGGAGTAATACACACAAGTACACATGTAAGCAAAAGTTCCACAGAGGATCCTGACAACAAGAAAAGGCCAAATAAATTTGGTTGGTCCGCTGTACCAATCTGGTGTAAATAATCTTATTCTCAATTATAAATCACAGTTGTCCACGACTGAGATAGTGTAAGAGTATTTAACATACAAGTCTCCTGAGTTGTTAAAATTAGCTAGTTCTTTCAACTTGGTTCATCTTATCATAAATTAGAGTATATTACAGCCGACCTTAACTCAGCTTGCTTTTTTTTTCTTGAAACACTCTTAACTCAGCTTGTTTATTATATAAATTTATACCTATTAATTCAAATTTTAATTCCAAAACATTATTTGATGTGATTAATTAGTTGTATTCACCATAATCATTATAAAAAATGGTGATGCGACCTATTTAAAATGATGACATGAACCATATGACTTAACATAATTATGATATAAAGTTCAATTATATAAAACAATAAATATATGGTTATTACCATAATTAAAAAAAATATAAGTGACATAATTTAAATCTTAATTAAATTTATTATAAACTTATACATTAAATAAGTTAATAAAAATCAATTAAAATATTTATTTATTTTATTAGTATTTTATAAATATTCAGTGTTAACAAGAATATATTCATATATGGTAAGACTGTGAAGATTTTTTTTTATACTTATATTTTCATGATTAAATTTGTTTAATATACTGTTTATGTTTTTGTTTTTTTTCAAAATATATTATATAAATGATACTATAATTAAGATATAAATTACACGAATGTAAATTATCATATGTAAATAAAAGGTCCTTTAGATTATAGCATTTATAATACTTTAAAATCTGAAAATATTTTTTTTGCATATTAATATGCGTTTTATATTCCCAAAAGTTATCTATTGTTACAAAAATATATTTTTAGGAATATAATATTTCGTTTAGATAATTGTGTCATTACCATATTTTATAAATAATATAATATTAATTTTTAAAAATTGTTACATGATATTAAGATTGTAATATGATCAATTTCTTATTCATATTTATTTTTGAAATTTTTTTAGACATTTTAATAATTTTTAGAATGCGATTATAAATCTTTGAAACTCCTAATATCGCAGTTTATTATGGAGTGGAATAAGACAAAACGCACGGGCTAGAACTCAACAGGCCAAAACCGTGGCTCGTAATTTTGTGCCACTCAACTTAATGTATGGAAAGGTCTCCATACGTATATGATTATATGAAGTCTAACATGCAGCTCCGCCTCAAATCTCATCACCGAACGTGATCTACGGCAACACCGATGTCGCTTGGAACTCAGACAACAAATCTGTGGACCTGGCTTGAATCTTCACGGACCAATCATCATCGCAAAAATCTCGATACTCCATCTACCAGGACTACGTCTCTTCTCCTTGCATGGTGGAACCCTAGCTACTCTAGGAGCTCTCCTGCATGCCTTCTCTCTCAGTTACAACAACATCTGGCTTCACTCAGATTGCAAAGGGCTTGTCCAAGCCATCATCACCACGTGTCGAAAATCAATAGAACTCTTTGGAAATTTAATTGGGCTTGCGGATGCTTATACCAAAGCCTGCTTTTGTAACACATAAACATTTGTTGCTCAATAAGAAAATTGATTCTGAACAATTGAACGGTTTAAATAAACTTTGAACCAATACTACTCAACCATGCGTGGCCCAATGGAATAAGATGGATGTGCACCAGGTTAGGGTCCATCATTTTTTTGTGTGTAGTTAACATAGGTCCATCACTCTGTAATCATATATTTCAGAATTCGTGTGCAAAAAACATACTCCCCCATATTTAGTTCTCTATATGTAATCAAACAAAGGCCCCAGTTTCTATGAAAGAGTAGCTCCACTATTTTTTAACAAGAAATCAGACACGGATAATAGACTCTTTACATGCAAGAATATCTTCAACTCATTGTTATTTTTACTTTTATAATAGCATATAGAAATAAAATTGTTTTAATCCGTTTATATTTTTTCTATAATATAAATTGTTATTTTTTCCTCTATTTATAAAGGAAAAATAGCATTTTCCTATTTTATTTTTTTATTTAAAGATTACAATTTTAAAGAAATATAATGGAATATATTTTACATGTATTATAGAGTTCATGTATTCTAAAAGTAAAAATAGTAAAATACATCAAACTAATAGTTCATGCTATTTGAGATTTTTATTTTAATGAGACCTTGTAAGAACATGTTTATTGTAGGGACTGGTGGAGTCTATTAAAAAAAATGAGATCTAACTTTTTTTGCTAATTTTTTTTTTTTAAAAAAAGTAATCAATCGCGGACTGTCACGTATCAGGAGACCTGTGAAATAGTGCAAGGGACGTCCCTTAATTATGGCTTCCTTAGAGCAACATTATTGGTGGTCCTTAGGCGGAGGTCCTTAATTGTTTCTAAGAACCTCCGCCTAAAGACAGCAATAATCATGGTCTTAAGTTTTAATAGGACCTACAAATTTTATACTATTATTTTTTACGAGTCCCTAAGCTAAGAGACCCAATAAACATGCTGTAACTCTTCACCTATCGAACATGCTCTCTTATCTGTTAAGCGTTAGGTTTAGAAAAAAAAAAGCTTTCGGAAAAAGGAACTCTCGCACGTGAATGGTGTGCCCATTATTAATTCTGTGCATATATTTGAATGAATCTATACACACACAGAAACCTATTGGAAGAAAGTGGCCGAGTAGTCACTGTTGAACCAAACATAAGTGGTCGAGAGAAGCAAAGCTCCACGGAATATCTGGAGGCATCGATCCGGATAAAGATAATGAACGAAGGAATGAAAAAAATGATAAACGTAAAAGATATATGAAATGATAGGTGGGAGGCTGTAGGCCTTCTTAGGAGTGACGCTAGGGACAACTCAGGCAGCTAGATTAGATCTATGGCCTAGCGAAAAAATTAAGGATTAAAGGGAAAAAATACACAGACTAAAATTTTATATTATTTAATATATTATAAAACATGTTAATTTTTATTTTTATAAAATTAATACATTTTCATGTTTGAAATTGTATAAAACATATAAATATAAAAAATATAAACTTAATACAATATATTTTTTCATCAAAATTATACAAATAAATTACATTTATAATATTTTAAATCAAATAAATAATTAAAAATTTAATTTAAAAAATAAAATAAATTAGGCGGTCATTTAGGCGGACTAAAATCGGACATCCAAATTTTTAAACCAATTTAGCATAAATCAGAATGAATAAGTGGCGTCTAGCGTCTAGACGGCTAGGCGACCATTTTTTAGAACATGGGTTGTAGATGACAAATAGCAAAGCAACAAGTTACATTCATTCTCATTTAACACATTTTAACCGCTTTAGTAACTTAATTATAACCATTAGCAAGTTGATTTCTTGGTTGAACAAAAAAAAAGCATGTTGATTTCTGTATACATTTGTACCAAAAAATCAATATACGGAATTATCCAGTCACATAATCTCTTTAAAATTATCCTCTCCTTCATTTTATTTCTTTTTGTTCTTCATAAGTAATTGTATTTTCTTCCGTAGTATCAAAGCTCTAGTGTGGCATATTAGATCTTCACTAACCAACCATATCGAGGAGTAATATTGAACCAAGCATTAGGGGTCAAAAGGAGTGGTTTATCCACGGAATGCGGAGTGGTTGATCTCGGTGAAGATAATGACCTAAGGAATCAGAGCTATCGGTATGAAGAAAATGAATTGGATAATGCTAGACCTGGGCAAAAAAATCGGAAGAAGATATGAATCATAACCAAAAATCGAATGGGTATCCGCATATATAAAAATATTATTATATACAATTAAAATATAACTAAAATATATATTTATAATTTCAAAATCTATTAAAATCAAAAATAGTTGAAAGGAAACTAAATTATTATAAAGTATTTGAAGTATCCGAAAGTATCTACATATTTTTATCCTTAATATCTAAAGTAATCTGAGATATCTATTATTTTCATTTGAATTATTCTAATTATTCGATATTTTACTGAAAAATTCGATTTTTAATTTGAACTAACCAAATCGGAACCGAAATCAAATGAGAACCAAAATTTCTCAGGTATTCTTGGTTCCTAATTTTATTATCCAAACTACTCGAACCGAACCCGAAACTACCCAAATCGAATCCGAACCAAAAATAGGTCAAATAGTAAATAGATATTCCCCCCTAACTGAATTACCCGATACCCAAAATACCTGACCCAAACTAAACTGATATCTGAAATGCTAAGAGATAATTGAGGAAAAACGACTGATTAGTACCTCAACTAGGTTCATATTACCTTATTAATATCTAAATTATTTCACTGTACATATATATACATGATTTAATAAAAATTTAAAATCGATACCTGAACTTATAAAAACGGTTTTTAAGTACTGATCAAGTGAAAAAAATGGACTGATCAATGACTGAACCTAGACCTCTCTTAAGAAAAAATACATCATTAACCACTTGTGCTAGTATAGAAACTTTGTTTATGTATGCACACACAACTATACTACCTTTTAAACTAGCAATTATCTTCCTTTTTTTTAATCTTCACCAAACCAAGATCAAATAACCAAAAAAAATCTCAAATTTCAAACAGAAATTTATTTATAAATAAACATAATTATTTTATATTAAATATATTAAATGTTTGTTTTTATTATTGTGTTAAAATTTTATATTTATCTTATGAATTACTTATTAATTTTAAAAGTATGTTACATTCTTACATTTATTATTCAGTCAAAGCAATATTAAATTTAATTATATTGAATATTTTAATATTTTTTAAAAAAATAATAATTATTTTTATTTCATGTCCTTAATAATTTGATCATTTTCTATTTTCTAATAATTTATGTTTATGTAATTGTTTTATCTTTTTTTTTAAACTATAGTAATAAATTAAACCTATATCAAATGTTTGATAAATATTATATCAAATAAGCTTATTTAATATAATTATAACTTATTGAAATTAGTATTAAAATCTACTTATTAGAAATTAGTATTAGAAATCTATTTATTAGAAAGTAGTATTAGAAATCTAGTTATATTATTTAGTTTTTGTAAGGACCAATAATTTTCACTAGAATAAGCGGTTAATGCTTGTATTGCCTGCGTGTTGAACCTGAGTTCGATTTGGGGTAAGTGTTTTTTTCTCCCTGACTCAAAACGACGTTGTTTAGATTAGTATAAGATGATTCATGCACAATGAAATAATTTAGGTAATGATAAGACAGCATGACTCTAGTTAAAGTACTAATCAACCATTTTCCCACCTAATTGATGCCTTGATATGGGAGGCTGTAGGTCACAAGAAACAAAAATCAATAACTTACATCCAATCTCATTTAACACATGATTATTAATACCTCGTCCTCCACTTGCAAGAGGATTTCCTTAGATATTTCTACACATAGAAAATCAATATACACCTCATCTTCTAACACTTCATCTTTATCTTTTTTTTTCCGTTCACCTCATCATTCAACACACATTAAACTTTCATACATTCCAATATTTTAATTTAATAAAATTCAATATTTTATTTTATTAATTAATAAAAAATTATATCCAAATTAATAAACATAGTCTCCATTTATAAAGAATTTAAAATGATAAATTTTATTTAATAATAATAAAAATTATAATAAGATTATTTATTTTAAATAAGTAAGAAGACAACAAAATATCAAAAAATCTTAGAAACTGACATGTGTCGTCGGTAGTCTTCACTTTCTTCTTATTCAACATTTTGAATTTAAAGGGATGGGCACGGAGTGGATAATACCCTATTTTTAGTATTTTTGATTTGATTTGTATTCAACAAGTATCTGATTTTTTTTATTTAACAGATATCTGATTTTTTATTTGCTTTATTTCATAGAAATACGAATATCCAGTTTTCTAGATATTCGAAAAATTATGGATATTGTGATATCTCATCCATTTTGTTTAACACAAGTAAATTTAGAAATTAAAAAAATATAAGTTTGTTTTCAAAAATATTTTTACATAATATAAAATATAAGTAAAAATTAATGAAACTATATGTTCCATAATTCTTTTTTTTGAAAAAAATATTTTTTAGAAAATTGTAGTTTTTATAAAGATTTTATATTCATTTCTTAATTTAGTACTTTTATAAGTAAAATTATATGTTAAAATAATAACTAGATAAAATTATACATTTAAACTCTATATTTAATTGCAAATATATATCTATTTGTATAAAAATCGGAGCAGAGCGAATATCCGCCTCTAAAATTTTTAATATTTGTGATTTGTTTTATTTTAAATGGGTCTTGATTTGATATTTTATTTTTTCCAAAGACTTACGGATATCCGAATTTTTTGAATCGATACAAATCAAATCAAATTAACGGATAAAATGTTAAGCTTTATTTTTCAACACCAAATAATTCACATCATCAAATTTCATTTTTAACATCCCATTGTAGTGATTCAGCTACTCAATTTTTATTCAACACTTCTATTGTAGATGGTATAGTTTCTCTAAATTTACCACTCTCTCTCATTCTCCCTCTCTCGTTCTCTATATATGTCTACACATAGAAAATCAATATACACATCTTTAGTCACTTCGTTTCTCTAAAATTATCACTTTCTCTCATTCTCCCACTCTCCTTCTCTTACTCTCTCTCCCTTGTTCATCATTGTTTGGAGAAAGAATGGCATCGAGACCAGGTCTTCTCACAGACTGGCCATGGACACCTCTTGGAAGTTTTAAGGTATAATATTTCATTGATCCAATTTGCTTCATAACATTTTTATTTGCTATATATATATTTATAGGTGGTTGTTTAAGGTTTATTTATATTTTTTAAAAT
>CAJHQP010001918.1:0-98479 GCA_905132765.1 Moricandia arvensis
TTCTGTGCTTTATTTTGTGGAAAATATATTAAACTGGCGAACGTATATTGTTGTATTCTTATAATCAAATATATCAGTGTGATTATATTATCATCAATTATGTATCATATATTTGAAAATACTTTAATGTTTTAGTAAAACATTTATAGTTATATTTTGTATGTGAAATGAAATATAATATACATGAATATCTATATATTTAAAGTTGTATGTCACATTATAAATAAATTTATTTAATTTTATTATAAAAACTGGTAGAATAATCTGGCTAGATAATAATCATAAGGTAGTTAGAGTAATCATCTAATAAAATACAATAGTTGTGAGTTAATTATTAATAATTAAATTATTATTCACTAGTATAAGTTGTAAGCAATAGGATAAGGGAGTGTTATTTCGTATAAGTATTTTCAGTTTTATAGAATAGATAGATCTTAGAGCTCCAAAACATTGAGATGAAAGCAATTGTGTTCAAATTTGTTCAATCCTCTTGTGCCCTCAGTTAGAAAATCAGTGCAAGCTTCTCAACAGAAACTAGAGTAAACTACTTTATCGACATGTTCTTCTCTCGTGTTATTAAGAGACTTAATCCAGACTAAACTCAGTGATCACTGAGGGAGAGAAGTTATCCTTTCGCAACATGACAGTAGGAAGATAAGCATAGAACTCAGCAACTTCATCTATCATAGCTAGTGTAGTCCTGTCACGTATGGATTGCATCATTCGCTATTTCTTAATGACTTTCAAAACCCCACTGATGCATCGCTCATTTATGCACACTAAGACGCTCAACGAAGCTCACTCCTAACGCAATAATTTATCGTGACCTTTGCTTGGTTGCAGCAGATCGCAAATGCGGCATCTGCCAATTAGGGATCTTCTTAGAGTGTAACAAGAGAGAGAAAGGTATTCTTCTAAAGGGATGAAGACAGAGATGCATCCTCTGGCCGAAGGAACTGAGAGTGATTAGGAATGGGTGAAGCCTCAATTATTCCTCCCTTGGAAGGTGCCAAGCCTATTTTCTTTAGAAAGGACTGTTTGTTTCACCATTTGTCATCTCCATCCAGCTGATCCATCAAGATGATCCATCCAGATTTTATGGGACCGTTTGTTTGTCCATCTAGATGGTTTACCTAGATAAATCATCTAAATGGACATATGTTTGTTTCTTTATTTCATTTCCATTCAGATGAGTTTAGTAAATAAATTACCAAGATATCTTTATTTTGATTTAAGCATATTTTATTTCAGTTCACTATTAATTTTTATTTATTGTCTAAAATATAATTATTTTAAAATATAGTTTTCGTGAGAAATAAAATTTACGCTTTTTGACGGGAAAATACGTTTTGCGATTTTGACAGATTTTTTTTTCTTTTTTTTTTTGCGTTGGGGGGGGGGGAATATACTATTTTGTTTTTAGCGGCAAGACGCGTTTGACAGGTTTTGGCGAGAAAATGCGTTTTACGGGTTTTGGCAGGAAAATGCATTTTTGGGGTTTTGGCAGGAAAATGTGTTTTGCGGACTTTAGCGGGAATTATTTTTGCGAGTTTTGACGGGAAATGCATATTTGCATTTTTGAAGAAAAATGCATTTTTACGAATTTTGGCGGGAAACATGTTTTTGGCAGGAAATTATGTTTTGCGGTTTTGGCGGAAAAATGTGTTTTCGGGTTTAGTGGGAAAATGTATTTTGCGTTTTGGGTGGAAAATACGTTTTTTTTCCGTTTTTGGCGGGAAAATACGTTTTTAAAATTTTGGCGGGAAAATACCTTTCTAAAATTTTGGAGGAAAATGCGTTTTGTGTTTTAGCGGGAAAATGCGTTTTTGCGGGAAATTGTTTTCTACGGGTTTTTGTGTTTGTGGTAGAATAGGCATTTTGCTGGGTTTGGCGGAAAAATGCGTTCTGCGTTTTTGGTGGAAAAATAGATTTTGCGGGTTTTAGCGGGAAAAATACTTTTTGAGGATTTTAGCGGGAAAATGCGTTAGCATTTTTGGCGAGAAAATGCATTTTTGTGTGTTTGGCAGAAAAATGCGTTTTTGTGTGTTTTGGAGGGAAAATGCATTTTTTGCAGGTTTCGGCGAAAATGCGAATTGTTTTTTTTTGCGTTTTTGGTGGGAAAATGTGTTTTACGGTTTTTAGCAGGAAAATGCGTTTTGCGGGTTTTAGCGGGAAAATGCGTTTTGCATTTTTGACGGAAAAATGGTTTGTGTTTTTTGGTGGAAAATGCATTTTGTGATTGTGGTAGGCAAATGTGTTTTGCGTGTTGTGAGGAGAAAATTTGTTTTTTCGGTTTTGGCGGGAAGATGCATTTAAGTGTTTTTGGTGGAAAAAATGCATTTTTGTGGGTTTTGGCGGAAAATGCGTTTTTGTGTGTTTTGACGGGAAAATGTATTTTGCGGTTTTGGCGGGAAATTAAGTTTGCGGGTTTTAGCGGGAAAATGTGGTTTTTCATTTTTGGCGGGAATTTTTTCTTTTGCGGGTTTTGGCAAGAAAATATAATTTAGGGTTTTTTGCGAAAAATGCGTTTTGCAAAATTTTGCGGTTTGGTAGAAAAATGCGTTTTTTGCGGTTTTGGCTAGACAAAGCATTTATGTGTTTCTGGCGGAAAAATGCGTTCTACGGGTTTTAGCGGGAAAATGCTTTTTGCGTTTTTGGCGGGAAAATGCGTTTTGAGATTTAGGCGGAAAATGCATTTTTGAGATTTTGGCAGGAAGATGTGTATTGCGTGTTTTGGTGAGAAAATTTGTTTTGCGAGTTTTGGCGGGAAATTTGTTTTACGGTTTTAGAGGACAATGAATTTTACGGTTTTAACGGGAATATGTGTTTTACGGGTTTTAGCGAGAAAATGCATTTTTGTGTTTTAGCGGGAAAATACATTTTTACAATTTCGGCAAGAAAATGTGGTTTACATTTTTTGGCGAGAAAATTTGTTTTGTGAGTTTGGTGGGTTTTTACATTTCTTGTGGAACATGAATTTTTGCTTTTTGGCGGAAAAATATGTTTTGCGGTTTTGACGGGAAATGCATTTTGTGGGTTTTAGTGGGAAAATATGTTTTGGGTTTCTAGCAGGAAAACACATTTTTGCGTTTTTTTGACAAATATATGCGTTTTTTTTTGGGGGCGGAGGGGGGGGGGGGGGGGGGGGGGTTGGCCATAAAATGTATTAGCGGAAAATGCGTTTTGTATTTTTGGTGAGAAAATGCATTTTTGAGATTTTGGCTGGAAAATGTGTTTGCCTTTTTTGGCGAGAAAATTTATTTTGTGGGTTTGGTGGGAAAATGTGTTTTTGCGTTACTGGTGGAAAAAATGCGTTTTTACGGGGTTGGCGGAAAAATGCATTTTCACGTTTTTGACAAAAATGTGTTTGTGGTTGTGGCGGGAAAATGCATTTTGTGGGTTTTAGCAAGAAAATGTGTTTTGTGTTTTTGGCGGAGAATTTGTTTTTTTTTTGCACTTTTGACGAGAAAATGCATTTTGCGGTTTTGGTGGAAAAATGCGTTTTTGCGATTTGGGGGGGGGGGGATCTATTTTGCGTGTTTTGGCAAGAAAATTTGTATTGCGATGGGGGTAGCGTGTTTTTTGAGATCTTGGCGGGAAAATGTGTTTTGGAGAGAAATTGTGTTTTTCGTTTTTGGAGGGAAAATGCGTTTTGTTGTTTTAGCAAGAAAATGCATTTTTCTGATTTTAGCAGGAAATTTGTTTCGCGAGTTTTGGCTGGAAAATGTTTTTTTTTATTTAGTAGAAAATACAATTTTTTTTTTCATTTTTTCGTGAATAACAAAATTATATTAGGTTTAGGTTTGTAATTTGTGAATTATATAAAGGCTATTATAGATCTTATATCATTTTAATAAAACCATCTTCATCCAAATTGTTCAAATTGGTTCATCTGGCTGAACTTTAAAATTAAACCTAAAATTTCAAAAGTATCCAGATGAATTGTAATTTTAATGCCTAAACAAACAAAAAGTCTCATCTCCATCGAGATGAGTCATCTCGATGGTGAAACAAATAGACCCAAACTCCGTTCATGCGTATTTCCTTTAGAGGAGGGGTTGGCCATCAAATGTATTTTTGCGGGAAAATGTGTTTTGCAAAATTTGGCGAGAAATACGTTTTGACGTTTTTAGTAGAAAAAATTGTTTTTTTGCGGGTTTTGGTGAGAAAATGCGTTTTAGCTTTTTTGGCGGGAAAATGTGTTTTGCGGTTTAGCGAGAAAATACGTTTTGCGGGTATTAGCAGAAAATGCGTTTTGTATTTTTGGTGAGAAAATGCATTTTGAGATTTTGGCTGGAAAATGTGCTTGCCTTTTTGCGAGAAAATTTATTTTGTGGGTTTGGTGGGAAAATGTGTTTTTGCGTTACTGGTGTAAAAATACGTTTTTACGGGGTTTGGCGGAAAAATGCATTTTACGTTTTTGACGAAAAATGTGTTTGTGGTTGTGGCGAGAAAATGCATTTTGCGGGTTTTAGCAAGAAAATGTGTTTTGTGTTTTTGGCGGATAATTTGTTTTTTTTTTTGCACTTTTGACGGGAAAATGCATTTTGCGTTTTTGGTGAAAAATGCGTTTTTGCGATTTGGGGGAGGGAATCTATTTTGCGTGTTTTGGCAAGAAAATTTGTATTGCGATGGGGGTAGCGTGTTTTTTGAGATCTTGGCGGGAAAATGTGTTTTGGAGAGAAATTGTGTTTTTCGTTTTTGGAGGGAAAATGCATTTTGTTGTTTTAGCAAAAAATGCATTTTGCGATTTTAGCGGGAAAATGTGTTATGCGAGTTTTGGGTGGAAAATACTTTTTTTTTTGGTAGAAAATATTTTTTTTTCATTTTTTTCGTGAATGACAAAATTATATTAGGTTTAGGTTTGTAATTTGTGAATTATATAAAGGCTATGTTAGATCTTATATCATTTTAACAAAACCATCTCATCCAAATTGTTCAAATTGGTTCATCTGGCTGAACTTTAAAATTAAACCTAAAATTTCAAAAGTAATCCAGATGAATTGTAATTTAATGCCTAAACAAACAAAAGTCTCATCGAGTCATCTCCATCGAGATGAGTCATCTCCATCGAGATGAGTCATCTGGATGGTGAAACAAATAGACCCAAACTCCGTTCTTGCGTATTTCCTTTAGTGGTACCTCATCATACGATGATCCAATATAAACTACTTCTTTATTCTGAATTGCTTCGGTTGCTTCTTTAGATTCTAGTGTAAGTCTCACTCGGATCCTCTTCCAAATCCTTCTAATTTATTTTCTCCGGTTTTTCAGTCTTTGGAGTTTCATCGGGTGCCTTGTAGAGATATCTGTGGATGAAATAAATGGATCTGTTAGTAGTCGAGGGAGTCTCTGTTTCTTACGTCTTAATCAATGCTGTTTCAATTGGTGCTTCAACAAACTGAAACGTAGCCTTCATTAGATCTTTGACAGGAGAAGTTCCTTGACGCTTTTCACATGTTTTATGATAAATCCTTCTCTGAAGCAGTATTGAACGAGTTAATCTCCTCAGTTATCTCAGGGAAATGAGCTAGGCGGTGGACTATTTCTCGGAGGAATTCGTTCAACTGATTAATCAACAAGTTGGGGCCGGCTTGATTCAACACTTGCATGTGGTGTTTGTTCAGTTGTGACTCTCGTTTGCTTCATCTCCTTCAATTTCCCTATGCTTTTGGTGAAGTTTTGGCATTGGATTCATGAGAGACTGACGAGCTGAGTCGCGGTTCAGCAATTTTTGAAGTAAAAGAAATCTATTTTAGGGTTTGAGACCCCTTTTTTCCAATTTAGGTTGCAAATGGTAATCAATATCAAGGAAAGAAATGAGAAGGAAATATTACATTCTCATTGATTCCTCTTTTTTTTCTAGCATTCACAAGTGATTTTGGATATATAAAGAACATATAAAGTTCTTTTTCATTCCTTTATCCGTAAAACAATAGAATAAAAATATTTCCTACTGTTTCAAAAAACAAATAATTCCCACTAATTCTTAATAAAATTTTGTATATATGCATCTTAACGTGAATTGGAACAATTCCAAAAATTAATGTTTACAGAAAATTAATATTTTTCCTAAGTCTCCAGGTCTAGTCTAGTGCTTCACTATATATGTAAGAAATTATGAGTTCATTACCGTATAGGCCACATTTTATCTTTTCATTGCATTCATGGGCATTTCCTACTTGCAAGACACAATCATGTGGGACCGAAAGAGAGTTTGGACATTTTTGTCCCTCAATATAATGAAAAAAGAGTATATGATGTTAGAGAACTAGTTGTGTGTCTATTTAGTTTTGCTTTTGCACATTAATTTTATTAGATGTAGACTTGTAGTTAACTTTTTTTTTTTGGATTTTATGTTATTACTTTTTCTTATCCCACTTTGTTTTTAATTTACTTTTATTCAGATTCTAAAATATATAACATTGGATAAATTGTCACAATAAATTATATATAAAATTATCTATCTTTTGATATCCATTTTCACTCATATATTATATATATATATATATTAACATGTAACTAAATAAAGTGTGGATATGGATACCAAAGTGTGGATAATGTAGTTATAGAATAGTTGTGGACATGGATACCAAAGTGTGGACATGAACACCTTAACATAAATATTAAAGTTTGTGTGGACGAAAATATATAGACATTAAAATAACTATAGTAGATAGAAAGTTGTGTTTGTTTGGATGTGAGATAGCTAGACAAAAGACATAGAATGAGTAATATATCGATGGGAAATGCATAACCATAAAGCATAGTCGCATAAATGTGGATGGAGAAATCGTGGACATAGAAGTGTGTATGGATCTGTATATCACTGGAACATTTGCAAATGGTAGATTGTGTGATCAACAAAAACATAGTAGTATCTTGAAAGCAAGATCAACTAAAGCATAGTTGTACTTTGTGGATTTGTGGATTTTGATGACCCAAAAATATACGAGTACCTTGATGAGACAAGATTGAAACCTAAACCTTTTTTTTATGAGGAAGAACAATTGAAATAAATTAATAAAAATAATTTATTAATCAAAACTGGTTTGTTAGTTAAAATTGATTTATTAGTTTACAAATGATATCGATTTATAGATTACATCCGGTTCAAGATAAACCCGATTTACAAATCTAAACCTAAAAACTATACCTTTTGAACAAAAAGAAGCTAAACCTAAAAATAACTCTAAATTCGTCAAGCTCCCCGCCGTCCTCCTCCTTTAACTAATATTTTGAGTCTGTTTGACCCTTGATTTTGAGACATGGCCTAGAAGCCATAAACGGTTGTTCCGCCGTCCTCCTCCACCTCTTCTTTCTGAGATTTTGAGTCTCTTTAATCTTCTTTGTGCCATCTTGGTTAATGGTGAACTCCGCCAGAGGAGCTCGGATCTTCTTCGTCAAGCTTGTTTTGGTTGAAGATGTCTGTGTGAAGCTTGTTTCTCCTTCGGCTGTGCCATATTGTTTTCTTCTTCGGCTCTTCTAATTCTTCTCACGTATCAACGCGCTGCCACAAGGTTGGACTGAGGTTGAAATCTGAAGTGAAGTTGGACTAAGGTTGAATTAAGAACAAAGAAGATTGAAGTTGGGATAGATTGAATTCAAGACTTAGACAAAGGAGGAATAAAGAAAAAAATAAGAGATGAGGAATAAAGAAAAATAAGAGATGAGGAAGAAAGAAAAAACAAGAGATAGAGGAAGAAAATTTGATTCCACAAAGGTGAGAGAGAGACAAGAGAAAAAACACAAAAGAGTTTAATATGATCCTTAGATTTAAGCATATTAAAGCCCGATGGAATCTAGATTTCTAAAAAAAATCTTAACAAACATTAATAATGGTTTTGAAACAAATCTTTATGTTTTAGTAACTAGATTTTCTAAGGGGAAGATGCTCTGGTCAGATGTTAAGATGTTGTAAAATTAAAGGGCATTGAAGTCTTTCTATCATGAGAATGTGTGCCTCGAGCACAATGTGGTCTGGAGTGTAATAGAGAAGTGGAAATGTGGCTCCAAATGTAAAATTTTTAAGAGTTCATTACCGTATACACCACATTTTATCTTTTCATTGCATTCATGGGCACTTCCTACTGCACGACACAATCATGTGGGACCGAAAGAGAGTTTGGAATATTTTTGTCCCTCAGTACAATGAAAAAAGAGTATATGATGTTAGAGAACTAGTTGTGTGTCTATTTAATTTTGCTTTTGCACATTAATTTTATTAGATGTAGACTTGTAGTTAACTTTTTTTTTTTGGATTTGATGTTATTACTTTTCTTATCCCACTTTGTTTTTAATATACTTTTATTTCAGATTCTAAAATATATAAAATTAAATAAATTGTCACAATAAATTATATATAAAATTATCTATCTTTTGATATCCATTTTAACACATATATATATATTATATATATATATATTAACATGTAACTAAAATAAAGTGTGGATATGGATACCAAAGTGTGGATAATGTAGTTATAGAATAGTTGTGGACACGGATACCAAAGTGTGGACATGAACACCTTAACATAAATAATCAAAGTTTGTGTGGACGGAAATATATAGACAATAAAATAACTATAGTGGATAGAAAGTTGTGTTTGTTGGATGTGAGATAGCTAGACAAAAGACATAGATGAGTAATATATCGATGGGAAATGCATAAACCATAAGCATGGTCGCATAAATGTGGATGGAGAAATCGTGGACAGAGAAGTGTGTATGGATCTGTATATCACTGGAACATTTGCAAATGGTAGATTGTGTGATCAACAAAAAAATAGTAGTACCTTGAAAAGCAAGATCAACTAGAGCATAGTAGTACTTTGTGGATTTGTGGATTTTGATGACCCAAAAATATACGAGTACCTTGATGAGACAAGATTGAAACCTAAACCTATTTTTTTTTGATGAGGAAGAACAATTGAAATAAATTAATAAAAAATAATTTATTAATCAAAACTGGTTTGTTAGTTAAAATTGATTTATTAGTTTACAAATGATATCGATTTATAGATTACATCCGTTTAAAGATAAACCCGATTTACAAATCTAAACCTAAAAATAATACCTTTTGAACAAAAGAAGCTAAACCTAAAAATAACTCTAAATTCGTCAAGCTCCCCCGCCGTCCTCCTCCTTTACCTAATATTTTGAGTCTGTTTGACCCTTGATTTTGAGACATGGCCTAGAAACCATAAACGGTTGTTCCGCCGTCCTCCTCCACCTCTTCTTTCTGAGATTTTGAGTCCCTTTAATCTTCTTTGTGCCATCTTGGTTAATGGTGAACGCCGCCAGAGGAGCTCGGATCTTCTTCGTCAAGCTTGTTTTGGCTGAATCTGTCTCTGTGAAGCTTGTTTCTCCTTTGGCTGTGCCATATTGTTTCTTCTTCGGCTCTTCTAATTCTTCCACGTATCAACGCGCTGCCACAAGGTTGGACTGAGGTTGAATTCTGAAGTGAAGTTGGACTGAGGTTGAATTAAGAACAAAGAAGAGTGAAGTTGGGATAGATTGAATTCAAGACTTAGACAAAGGAGGAATAAAGAAAAAATAAGAGATGAGGAAGAAAGAAAAACAAGAGATAGAGGAAGAAAATTTGATTCCAACAAAGGTGAGAGAGAGACAAGAGAAAAAACACAAAAGAGTTTAATATGATCCTTAGATTTAAGCATATTAAAGCCCGATGGAATCTAGATTTCTAAAAAAAATCTTAACAAACATTAATAATGGTTTTGAAACAAATCTTTATGTTTTAGTAACTAGATTTTCTAAGGGGAAGATGCTCTGGTCAGATGTTAAGATGTTGTAAAATTAAAGGGCATTGAAGTCTTTCTATCATGAGAATGTGTGCCTCGAGCACAATGTGGTCTGGAGTGTAATAGAGAAGTGGAAATGTGGCTCCAAATGTAAAATTTTCAAGAGTTCATTACCGTATAGACCACATTTTATCTTTTCATTGCATTCATGGGCACTTCCTACTTGCAAGACACAATCATGTGGGACCGAAAGAGAGTTTGGACATTTTTGTCCCTCAGTACAATGAAAAAAGAGTATATGATGTTAGAGAACTAGTTGTGTGTCTATTTAGTTTTGCTTTTGCACATTAATTTTATTAGATGTAGACTTGTAGTTAACTTTTTTTTTTTTTGGATTTGATTATATTACTTTTCTTATCCCACTTTGTTTTTAATTTACTTTTATTTCAGATTCTAAAATATATAAAATTGAATAAATTGTCACAATAAATTATATATAAAATTATCTATCTTTTGATATCCATTTTCACACATATATATTATATATATATTAACATGTAACTAAAATAAAGTGTGGATATGGATACCAAAGTGTGGATAATGTAGTTATAGAATAGTTGTGGATATGGATACCAAAGTGTGGACATGAACACCTTAACATAAATATCAAAGTTTGTGTGGACGGAAATATATAAACATTAAAATAACTATAGTGGATAGAAATTTGTGTTTGTTGGATGTGAGATAGCTAGACAAAAGACATAGATGAGTAATATATCGATGGGAAATGCATAAACCATAAAGCATAGTCGCATAAATGTGGATGGAGAAATCGTGGACAGAGAAGTGTGTAAGGATCTGTATATCACTGGAACATTTGCAAATGGTAGATTGTGTTATCAACAAAAACATAGTAGTACCTTGAAAATCAAGATCAACTAGAGCATTGTAGTACTTTGTGGATTTGTGGATTTTGATGACCAAAATATACGAGTACCTTGATGAGACAAGATTGAAACCTAAACCTATTTTTTTATGAGGAAGAACAATTGAAATAAATTAATAAAAAATAATTTATTAATCAAAAATGGTTTGTTAGTTAAAAATGATTTATTAGTTTACAAATGATATCGATTTATAGATTACATACGGTTCAAGATAAACCCGATTTACAAATCTAAACCTAAAAACTATATCTTTGAACAAAAAGAAGCTAAACCTAAAAATAACTCTAAAGTCGCCAAGCTCCCCCGCCGTCCTCCTCCTCTACCTAATATTTGAGTCTGTTTGACCCTTGATTTTGAGACACGGCCTAGAAGCCATAAAAGGCTGTTCCGCCGTCCTCCTCCACCTCTTTTTTCTGAAATTCTGAGTCTCTTTAATCTTCTTTGTGCCATCTTGGTTAATGGTGAACGTCGTCAGAGGAGCTCGGATCTTCTTCTCAAGCTTGTTTTGGTTGAATCTGTCTCTGTGAAGTTTGTTTCTCCTTCGGCTGTGCCATATTGTTTCTTTTCGGCTCTTCTAATTCTTCTCACGTATCAACGCGCTGCCACAAGGTTGGACTGAGGTTGAATTCTGAAGTGAAGTTGGACTGAGGATTGAATTAAGAACAAAGAAGAGTGAAGTTGTGATAGATTGAATTCAAGACTTAGACAAAGGAGGAATAAAGAAAAAATAAGAGATGAGGAAGAAAGAAAAAACAAGAGATAGAGGAAGAAAATTTGATTCCACAAAGGTGAGAGAGAGACAAGAGAAAACCACAAAAGAGTTTAAGCTGATCCTTAGATTAAAGCTTATTAAAGCCCGATGGAATCTAGATTTCTAAAAAAAATCTTAACAAACATTAATAATGGTTTTGAAACAATTCTTTATGTTTAGTAACTAGATTTTCTAAGGGAAAGATGCTCTGGTCAAATGTTAAGATGTTATAAAATTAAAGGGCATTCAAGTCTTTCTATCATGAGAATGTGTGCCTCCAGCACAATGTGGTCTGGAGTGTAATAGAGAAGTGGAAATGTGACTCCAAATATAAAATTTTCAGAAATTATTCTACCTAATTCAAACGGTTAAGAGTTCGGCAGCACGAGGTACGCATTTTTTAGTTACAATTTCTAAAATAAAGTTATATGTAACGTACACAAGAATTAAGATAGAGATAATACAACTATTTTATACGTGTTTGTTACATATCATGTCAATTTCAACAAACACTATCGTGGGCTTCAATCCAGTGAGGCAAAACCACGAACGATGGCGGAACAACTCATGAAGGACATGTATTTATGTTTACAATTGTTTCTTCTAAAAACGTTGTTGTGTTAGTAGGATATCAATTAGGTTGTTCATATCCAAATGAGTTTTTCCATTTGGACAATCTTATTTTCTGGTCATGGATAGTCTAAACCCATATTTAACAACGTCCAAATAAGACCAACTCCAAGTAAGACCTAACCAAATGATTATCCATAAGGCTCAAAAATGAAAATTTTATACTTTAAAAAAAGTTAAAATTTTGTGAATTTACCAAAAACATAACTTCACAATTTAGCAAAAATATATATTTAATTTTGCGGTTTGGTGAGAAAACATAATAGATTTTCTAATTTGTTAATGTGATTTTACGGTTTGACAGGTAAACATGATTTTGGGGGTTTTCGCGGAAAACATGACTTTGTGTTTATGGCAGTCAAATGTGATTTTACGATTTTTATAGAAAACATAATTTGCGGTTTTTATGGAAAAACGTGATTTTGTAGTTTTTGCGGAAAACATAATTTTTTTAGCCAGAAATAATAATTTTGTGCTTTTGACGGGAAACGTGATTTTGTAATTTCACTGAGGAAACATGATATTCAGATTTAGCAAAAAGTTAATTTGTGATTTTGGCGGAAAAACAAATCTTGAACTTTGTTTCTGATTTTCCTCCAAATTAGAAAACTCTATATTTGTAGGTTTATTGACGCACATGTTCAAATGATTTTGGACCATGTATTTTTAGGTTAAATGGATTTAAGCCTATTTAGACATGACGATATAAAAAATCATTTTAAGTTGGACTAGGCTAACATATGGCCATCATGCCCATTTCGACATAAATTAATTAATATATAATTTAGTATATGTGGAAGGATAAGAATTGCCAAAGTTATGTTTAAACTTATCATTGGGAGTTAAAAACCGATGACTACCGTAATAGAATGTCTGATGTGGGCAGCTAGAAAATGAATTTAAAAAATAATTCGATCTTATAGGTGAAAAGACCTCTTGCGATCCAGAGATAACTAGCAAACTTGGTTATTTGCGTGAACTTTAGATTATTCATGATCAATTGGTAAACATGTTGGAGATAAACATGAAGTTAACTTGGGGTCTAAGTTACACCAATCCTAATTGAGGTAGGATTAGGAAACATATCTTGTTTAGGAGTTATCTAGGCAAGTTTAAAAGTGTTTTGGAATTTAATATCTCTATATAAGTATATGCAAGAGTGTTTCATAAGATAAAAGTTTTAGAGATTGTGTTTGAGTGCTTAAGTTTTTGAGAGAGTTTTTTAAGCTAATAAAGAAGAGTTTCTTTATATTGAGATCTCATAAAAATCTTTAGACTTATATTTGGTACCAGAGCCAACAATCAAGTAAAGAAGAGATGGGAGATTTAGTCACTACGAGAACCAAGAAGGATGGAAGTTTGTCCTCTATAAATTGTCCAATGTTAATAACGACAAATTACTCTGTATGGGCAATACGGATGAATATTTGTCGTTAGGTTCATAAGGTGTGGAAATTAATAGAGAATGAATCTACTGAAGTCGACAAGAATGACATGGAAACGGCCCTCCTATTTCAATCCATCCTAGAGACCTTGATCTTACAAGCTGGAGATCTCGATACTGCAAAGAAGGTGTGGGATGCGATCAAAGCTCGTCATGTAGGGGCTGATAGGGTTCGAGAGGAATGACTGCCAAACCTTGATGACTGATTCCGATCGCTAAAAGATGAAAGAAACTGATAAAATTGATGACTTTGTGGGCAAGTTATCAGAAATATCATTGAAATCAGTGGCATTAGGTGAAAGTATGGACGAATCTAAGCTTGTGAAGAAACTTTTACAAAGCTTACCACGCAAGAAGTACATACATATCGTTTCCCCCTCGAACAAATAATAGATCTAAAAACAACGAGTTTCGAAGACATTATAGGCTGCTTAAAAACACACGAGGAACGTATATGAGATGAAGAAGGAGATACACAAGAGAGTCAAAACAAACTTATGTACACTAATACGGAACCACAAACGTATTGTGACTTTTAAGGAGAGTATAGAAGACCTGGACAAGGTAGTCGGTACTATGGAAGAGGAAGAGGACGCGGTAGGTCATATTGGGACAATAAAGATTACTCGAGAATCACATGCTTCCGATGCGATAAAATAGGACACTTTGCAGCTACTTGTCATGATAGATTGCTCAAATTACAAGAGACAACCAAGAGTAAGGATGGAGATGAGACCCAGGAGGCTGATGCCCTTATGATTCATGAGATTGTCTATCTCAACGAACGAAACCTAAAGCCCAAAGAGTTAAAATATAGTACCGATGGCGATAGAATATGGTACTTAGATAACGGACGCGAGCAACCACATGACTGGAAACCAAGATACTTTACCCTAACTGATGATACAATCACCGGAAAAGTTCGTTTTGGATATTGTCAAGGATAAACATTAAAGGGAAAGAATCTATTTTGTTTGTGAGTCAAGACGGGAAAGGAAATCCTTGCTGATGTATAATTTCATCCCCAGAAATAAAGAGGATATCATAAGTCTCGGGCAAGCCACAGAGTCGAGATGTGATGAAAGGATGAGGGAGAATTATCTTACTCTTACCAAAAAGAGGGTAACTTGATCGTAAGGCAGCAAGCTCGAAGAATCGGTTTATAAAAGGTTGTAATGGAGATAGAAGAGCCGAAGAGTCTGCAAGTTCAGCTACAAAGTGACCTCTCATGATGGCATGCACGCTTAGGAGATCTCACAGTCGATGCAATGAATGCTATGATAGGAAAGGAACTCTTCATTGGAATTCCAAAGATGAAAGTTGATAAGAAAACCTTGCTTACGTTCGAAGCAAACAAGGCAACCCTTTCCAGCATCTACTTCATATCGTGCATCTAAAGTACTAGAGATCATACACGGTGTTCTCTGTGGGCCAATAACACCACCCACTGCAGGAAGAAACATGTATATATATTCGTGCTCATAGATGACTACTCATGCTATATTTGGTCTGTTCTTCTAATGGGGAAGGGAGAGGCATTCGAAAAGTTCAAAACGCTTCAAGAAAAATAGTTGAGCATGAAAACGGTACAACCATAAAGATGCTTAGAACAGATAGAGATGGAGAGTTCACAAGCTCGGAGTTTCAAAGTTTCTGAAAAATATCAGGTATACAATGACACCTAACTGCCTCTTTACACGTTACATCAGAACGGAATGGTCGAAAGGCGAAATAAAACCGTGTTAGAGATGACAAGGAGAATCTTGAAACACATGGAAGTAACAAATTATCTATGGGGAGAATCCGTGACACATTCAACCTACTTGATAATCGAACAGCAACAAAGGCCTTGATCTCTCAGAACTCTGTATGAGGCTTTCAAAGGAAGAAAACCAAATATCAAAAACCTACAAGTATTTGGATATAGCGCACGCAAAGACAGAGCCAGTGAACTTGAAAAAAATTGATAACAGGTCTCGTACTCTTGTACATCTTGGAACCGAGCCTGGCTCTAAAGCATACAGATTATTTGATCCCACACAACAAAGGATCGTAGTAAGCAGAGACGTCGTATATTGATGAGAATAAGACGTGCACTATAAGAAAACACTCCTATTACGACGGGCACTATTCCTTTGTTAATTTTTCGTAATAAGGCATTACGACGACAATTAACAAGGAACCGTGTTTCTTTGTAGAACGCCCGCCGTAATGCACGATTTGTAGTAACACCATTGTAGCATTTACTATGAAATAGATTTGTCGTAATAGACAAGGAAAGATTCGTCGTAATTGCCTAGTAATAGGGACTCGTAAATGCCTCGTAATATTTCCTAATAAAGTAGTCATTAAAGACTTGTATTATTTACGCATTTATATGGCATACCTTGTTAACTCCTCGAAAATATATATACGACGAATACACAAGTAATTTCATGTAAACTCGTTGTAGAGTTCACGAGTACTATACAACTTCTTCCTTGTAAATTCCTTGTCCATTTTACGAGGATTTACAAGGAATTATAATCAAATTATAAAATAAAAAATATTAATAAATTTTTTTTTAAAACATTATATTAATATACTAAAAATTAAACTATTTTTAAATATTAAATAAATATATAAAAGTAATAAAACAATATTTAAATTTATAATACAAAATGAAAATATTTTTAAACAAAAGTTAATCTTAGGGAGGTCGACATTGTCGAAGTACTTGTCTGGAGGTGTGTTCCTTCCCTTAGAGTCTCGAGGCTCGTCCACATGATCGGAGAGAGGCGGTTTCTCACTGAGATTCCGATGTCTCTTCTCCAATGCTCTCTATAGAACCGGGTTTTCAACCGCCATATAACGTCGAGAAGATCCTCTAGGGATTGCAAACGAACCTGCTAGTCGTCCACTTAAGCCTTCAGCCGAGCATTCTCCTCATCCCGACTCGACGAGAAGTAGAGCAGCTGTTGGCTTTACAGATCGAGCTTGGTAGCTTCCAACAGGTGATGCAGGCCATCCCATACATCCTTCGTGAACTCAGTCGGTTTCACATCATAATTCGTAGTACTCCCGCTTTGTCCTTCCATCTGAGACGGTATTGCAAAGGCTGATCTTTGCTCTAGCAAAAAATTCCGCCTGTAACCCTCGTTTTGATTGCTAAGGACCAGTGCCCACCTTTGCTACAACAATCAAAAATAAATGAATTAGAAATAAATGAAATAAATAATTAATTATTAAATAAAAAATGTAAAAAATCTTAACTGTGAAACATTTGAACCACGTGCGTCCTAATGTGCTCGGGAGTCATACTCATTTCAGATGGAGCTCGGTGAAATAACCTTTGATCGTGTCAGAAACGCTTCGTCTGACACATTTATGGACTCCAAACCAGAAAATCATATGAACTTGTTAGAAGAGTATACCAAATATAATGTTAAATTTTTAAATTAATAAAATTAAAAAACTTACAATAAATACCCTCCGGGTATTGGGGGTTCAGAATCTTCAGACTCCATCGTCCAGGCTGAGCAAGAGGATCCTTGACTGTATATGTAGCGTAGGGTGCAGAAGGAGAGACAAGTAAATCGGATAGAACTCCGGCTGCTGGGGTAGGATGTGGAGCCGGTGGAGGCGCCTCATATGGAGGAGGAGTGGAGGCGGAGGCATTGGATGGTGTATCTAGGATGAATAAGGAGGAGGAGGAGCCCAGAAAGTCACTGAGACGTCTGTGACTCAGCGGACCACCTCCCGGATCTGAAGAAGATGATGGAGCTGAAGTAGATGTCCTAGCACCGGGTGCAAACATCTCAGAATAATGGGTGGTTGTCTCCTAGGTGGCCATCTAATCAGTTTCAAATTAACGCAATATAATCATGGGAATAAATTTATGTTCTCTAATCTAACCACATAAACTAACCACCTATTTACTATCCTAACCAAAAAAGAAAAAAAAAACATACCTTAACTGCCAGAGAGAAGGTTGGGAGGAATACACGAGGCTTGCCTCGTAACTGATCCTCGGGTATATATAGTAAATTAGGTGTCCTAGTAAATTCGTCGTAAGGCTACGATGAAAGTACCACGTGTGTGTTTTCAATTACGACGAACTACCACACATGTGTTTTTATGTACGACGAAACTACCACACGCGTGTTTTTTGGTTACGACGAAAGTACTCATTGGTTTGTTGTTCAGGTACCGCAACTTCAGTTATACTCGCTTCTTCTTGCAAAGGGGTTCTTCTCCAGCAACTATTCGTCACGAGGAATAATTTTGATAGCTGCTAACCAAGTTAATCCAGAATCTCTAAGGCATGTGGTATGGAATCAAGCTAACTTGGTCGGCTTGATAAGCTAAGATAAAAAGCTCAAATTTGTTGTATCTTCTTCCAGGATTGACATCGATAACACCAAATTTGTTAAACCGAGTACCTCTATTGACAACGGGGTCAAACCTGTCATATTTAAAGAGGATCACTTCAGCTTCAGTCACCCTGCAAATTCAACTTCAATAATCTCCTGCAAAATCCCGTAAAAGCCTGTTTCGCCTGTCACACATATGGCCGCCGTCTTCCATACTCATATGCGTGAAATGTAAAACCTCGTGTGAAATACATAGTGATGTGTTCACCTTGCTATGGACCTAGGACCAATTCGTGAAACCATACCGGGTAGTATGAATCATCATGATCAACCTACAAAAAAGTAACACCGTTATAAATAGATATGATACTATAGTGTTTACCATATAATGTACCTGAGTCTTCAACCACTTGACAAAGTGTTGATGCTTTTCGTTTATCCATCTCAGTTGCGGATATTCCTGGTATTGCTTCTTCAACTTTCGTAACAAACAAACTGCAAAGAAAAACACAATATATAATTAACATACATATTGCACAATTGCTTCAATATATAACTTAATAGTAATATATATTTACCTTTCTAATGAATGCGTCACTGCATCCTGGTAGTTGAGCGTAATATACGTGTGGCACTATGCTTATCCTCTTATCTAGACCACCAAACTTCTTTCAATTTACCACCAAAACGTCCAATTTGACAGAAAATGTCAGGAGCACCGTCAACTGAATATGTTGGCACGACTCCACCATCATCATATCTTCTAGGAACTCTCTTCCTGGAGCGGAATGCTGGTGCGAAGTAGTATGATGTGAACTGTGATGTTTATGCTGTCTAACTTCCAGAAACTATTAACCCTTCCACCTTCGTGAGTTTTTTTGCTTTCCCTTTCAAATGTTCATGGAGCGCTCATACGGATTACAAACATTTGTAATGAACAAGTCCACGAAGCAATGCCTCGTACGGGAGATGGACAACTAGATGTTCCATGACGTCAAAAAATGCAGGAGGAAATATCTTCTCTAAGTTGCTGATTAAGATCGGAATGTTCTCATAGAGTTGTTCCATGACCTCTTAGTTGAACGTACGTGTGTTCAAGTCCCTAAAGAGCGCCATCCCAATGGCTATATATTGCAAAAATAGCCCCATATTGATCATAATTAACATATCATAACATATTATAACATAAATTATTATTTAATTAAAATATTTACATGCATGTGATTCATGTACATTTGTTGGAAACAGCTCACAAAAGCGAATGGAAGTAGTCGTTGCATAGACACATGACAATCATGACTCTTCATTCCTGAGAACTTTTTACTTTTTTCAACAAATCTTGAGATGTTTGAAACATAACCATTAAGGAACTTCACTTCTGATGTCACCCAGTTAAACGAAGTTGTTTTTGCTTCCGATGACAACCGAAAGATGGGAAACTATAACATTTCCATCGCTCTTGATATTCAACTTAATTCTCGAGCAAATATCAGGTAAGTCCAATCTTGACTTTTTTGCTGTCTTTTGTCTCCCTTTAACGTTTAGTATTGTATTCATGATATTGTCAAAAAGTTCTTCTCTATATGCATTACATCGAGGTTGTGCCGCAAAAGAAGATCCTTCCAGTAAGGCAGCTACACAAATATATTCTTTTTGTGCCAATTGTGAACGATCCCATACCCATCAGACATATTTTCAGGAACATGTCAGTTTCCTCCACGAGGAACAGTTTCCAAAGCTCCATAATGATCAATTTGATGTTCGATTTGTTCTCCACTTACATATGGAGGAGGAGTGTCTTTGACAACTCTTTTATACCTAAAAAATGTCTTGTTTCTTCGGTATGGATGGGTAAGGGGGAAGAATCGATGATGACAATCAAACCAACATGTCTTCCTACCATTCTTCAGTGAAAAGCATATATCATTCCAAGACAATATGGACAAAATAACCTTCCATGTGTTGTCCATCCAGACATCATCTCGTAAGCAAGAAACCACTCATAGTCCATAGCAGAACTGCTCACATCGTAAAATGTTTTTCAAGGAACAATCATACATCCTCACCCCTGCTGACCACAATCCTTCAGCTCTTGTAATAATGGTTGAAGAAAAACATCTAGCGACCGTTTTGGATGCTTCGGACCAGGGACTAATATGGTCAAGAATAGAAGTTCTTGTTCTATGCACATCTCCGGCGGCAGGTTGTACGGCGTAAGAATGACTGGCCACAAAGAATATTGTCTCCCAAACATTCCAAATGGACTAAATCCATCTGTGCAGAACCCAAGATAGAGATTCTGAATATTCCTAGCGAAATCTGGGTGTACCGTGTTGAAATGTTTCCACACTCTTGCATTTGACGAATGAGCGACCTCGCCATCCCTCTAGACATGTTACCATGCCATCTCATCGATCAGCCAATCCTCTCAGATTGATATAATCTTTTCACTCTGTCTGCAATTGGTAGGTACCACATCCTTTGGTGCGGTACCCTATTCCTCCCACGTCCTTGAGGTTTCAATCATAGCTTCTTCAGAAACGACACTCTTATAACTTCTCTTCATCCCTCCAGTAGATCATGCAGTTGTCGATGAAAAAATCTATCATCTCCGAAGGTCCAAGACTATAAACCAATTTTTGAATCTCATAATAATATCAGCTAACACATTGTCTTCTGGAAAATACACTTTGAACAATTCGGCCCATCCATCCATGAAATTCTCATGTAAATTATGATCTGTTTTAATATTCATCATCCTAGCTGCTAGAGACAATTCAAAGAGACATTCTCTACAACTAGGGTAGATTGGTTGAATTGCAGCAACTAACATCTCATAAAACCTTTTCGCATCTAAGTTAGGTTCTTCAACATTTTCAGTTTCATCAACTATTGTTGTAGTGGTTTCTGGTAAAATGCATCAGTAATCATGTCATGAACCCTATCATGATCTACCATCTTCTCCTCCTGATGGTAACTATATTCATTATGCAAATGATATGGTTCTTGACTATTACCAGCATCCTGAAAATTACTATTACTACTACTAGCTTCATTTCCACCATAACCCTCTCCATGTTGAAACCAAATATAGTAATGTGGTGCAAAGCCTTTGTTTAATAAATTCTTCCATACAATTTTACTATGAGCAAATTATGAATTCTTGCACTTCTGACAAGGACATAACATCTTACCACTTTCCTGTGTGATCGGTATACTGCTCCGCCTGGTACATGAATGTCTCTAGCCCCCTAAGAAATGCATCCGTCACTCTATCGTCATAATCCTTGTGCGTATACATCCAAATCCGTAACTTGTAAATATTTATACCATCCGACATTTTTTTATTCTTTTTTTTTTGTTTGTGTGGTATATTGTTATGAGATGGACATATATAGATGAAATTTTCGAATCTGGTAGGTGAAGACACAACAATGAATTTACAAGGAAAGTGTTTACTAGGCTTTTACAACTCTCTCACGTCTGCTTTACAACGAATTTACAATGAATCTACTTTTGTAAAGTACACTACAAACATGTTTTCATCAAACATGACGGGTATATATTTCGTCGTAAAGAAATTGTAACATTACAAGGACTTTACGATGAATATTCTAATTTGTCGTAAAGTCCTTGTAATACTACATGTTGATTACGACGAATCGTTTTTGCCGTAAATTTACAAGGACTTTACGACGAATGTGGATTTCATCGCAAATTCCTAGTAATAGACTTTTACATTTACGACGAAAATTTAATACACTTTTACATTTACGACGAAGTAATTTTGTCGTAACTCTTTGTTGTTAAAGGCACATTTTCTTGTAGTTGTGGGAGTGGAACAAAACTGCTCGTGATGTAGTTGAGAAACCAGGAACGTTAAAAGTCTCTCTTGGGAGAATATGGGAATTAGGAAACTGAAGAGAACAACAATGAAGCAAACACTGACTCTCATGAGTCTCACGAAGAAGAAGACAATGTCGAAGTGACAACAATGACTCGAAAACGGAAGCTGATGAAGAAACATAAAAGCCTCAACTTTGAAGATCAACTAGAACCAGTAAGAGTCCTGGTTACCTCGAGGACTAAATCTTTTTCGGAAGAGGAGGGAGAACGTCTTTTACTTCTCCTGAAGGAGGAGCCGTGGGACTTTAAAACCGTGATAGAGGAGAAATTGTGGTTTGATGCATGCGAAGAAGAATCAAGTCGATTGTGAAGAAAAAAACATGGGATCTAATTGATTTACCACCAGGAGCTAAACCAATTGGTTTAAAGTGGATCTTCAAGATCAAGAGGAATGCATATGGAAGCATAAACAAAATACAAAACGAGATTAGTGGCCAAAGGATACATTCAACGACATGGCATCAATTTTGAAGAAGTTTTTGCTCCAGTTGCACGCATCGAAAACAGTCATATTTATTATTGCTCTAGGTACTTCAAACAGATGGGAGATCCATCATTCATACATTAAGACTGCCTTCCTTCATGGAGACTTGAAAGTAGTATATGTTAGCCAACCCAAAGGTTTTGAGGTTAAAGGGAAAGAAGAGAAAGTGTACAAACTTAATAAAGCCTTGTATGTTCTGAGACAATCCCCACGAGCATGGAATGAGAAGCTCAACAAGGTTCTGAGCATTTACAATTAAAAAGGTGCTCAAAAGAACATTCCTTATACCGTAAGAAAGAGAAATATCGTATTCTTCTAGTTGCTGTGTACGTTGACGACCTACTGGTCACTGGCTCTGATCTAGCCATGATATGAGAGTTTAAGGAGGAGATGTCGAGAAACTTTGAGATGAGTGATCTCGGGCTATGACCTACTACCTCGATATTGAAGTGTGTCAAGACAAAGGGAAGATCACGTTGATTCAAGGGAGATATGCAAACAAATTTTTGTGTGAATCAGGTATGGAAGAGTGCAATGCTGTTAACACTCCCATGGAGTTCGGCCTGAAGATATCAAAAGCATAAGAAGAAGAAGGAAACATAGACGAGAAGGACTATATACGAAAGATCGGATGTTTGCTTTATCTACTCCACACACGTCCAGACCTTGTCTTCTGTGTTGGATTACTGAGTAGGTACATGCATAATACAAAAACATCTCATGGAGCATCCTTGAAGCATGCCTTAAGATACCTCAAAGGAACAACCACATTAGGCCTCGTTTATAAGCAAGCAAAATCGATGGAGCTGGAAGGGTATAATGATTAGAGCCATAACATAGACGAAGACAATGGTAGAAGCACCATGGGTTCACATATTTACTTGAATGATTGTCCAATCACTTGGTGTTCTCAAAAACAAGAGACCATGGCACTTTTATCATGTGAGGCTGAGTCTATGGCTGCAACAAAGGTTGCTAAGCAAGCCATATGGCTTCAAGAGTTGCTCGAGGAGGTCATTGAGAAACCGAGTCAAAGAGTAGTGATACGGCTTGATAATAAATTGGCTATAACACTCACAAATAACCCGGTCTTACATGGATGCAAAAAGCATATACAAAAACTCTATCACTTCATCCGAGAATGCATCGAGAATGAGAAAGTTGACGTCCAACATGTTCCAGAAACAGAACAGAAGGCTCTCATCCTTAATAAAGCATTAGGAAGAATCAAGTTCAGAGAAATTAAATCACGTGTGGGAGTTCAAGACATCGAAGAAGTTAACTTCAAGTTTAAAGGGGAGAATGTTGGAGATAAACATGAAATTAACTTGGGGTCTAAGTTACACCGATCCTAGTTGAGTTAGGATTAGGAAACATATCTTGTTTAGGAGTTATCTAGGCAAGTTAAAAGTTCTTAGGAATTTAATATCTCTATATATGCAAGAGTGTTGCATAAGATAAGAGTTTAGATATTGTGTTTAAGTGCTTATGTTTTTGAGAGAGTTTTCTTAAGCTAATAAAGAAGAGTTTCTTTATATTAAGATCTTATACAAATCTTTAGACTTATAAACACGCTGCTGTTGATGTTGGTCCATCTACTGGAAAAATATATAGATACAAACTTGGTGGAGCGAACATATTGCGTATACTCTATATCCTATATGATTACTTTATTTTAGATAGTTTTTCTTATTATGTACATGAATTTATGAATAAAGGAAGATTTGTCTGCGTATTACAAAATTAGCCTTTACCATTTAAAGATTTGTTGAATCAAAGTTTTGGTCAACATGATGTTGATCAAGATGAACGTTATTCACCACATATGCTTGGCCTACAACTCCAACAAGTTCAACCTACTTTAGCTGCTGATGGTATAACATTGGACCAAATGCAAGAAACTCAAACAGTTCAACCAATATTGGATCTAACTAGTGATCAAGGATGCAAATGATCAATCCAAAACACGTCGACATATCATCCTCCAAGAAGAAAAACAAGTTTTGAAACACAGGTTGGGACTGAATTTCAGCATGTTGTTGATACTCGGAAATAAATTTGGAAGAATAACGTTCAAGAAAAATTCAGAAGTTAACATATGCTGATGCAACATCAGTTCAAAATATACTAATTGAATAGCTTGAGATATTTTGGTGGACAAAAATAAAATTGTTGAAGAATTATGTTGATATACATGAAGCTTTTATAAAGTTAGAGAAGCAGGAAATTAAGATCAGATATATGGAAAGTTTACTTGGCACAAACAGACATGGAAATCGAGAAATCATGTTGATTTGTTGATGACAAGGTCCAAACCGTTTTAAGAATGTTGGAGTGTATGGAAGTACGTCAACAAGAACTAATATTGTAAGTGATTTCATGAGTTTTCTTGGTGTGCCCTACTCTGGAACACACAATAACACATGGGAAGTTCTTTCAAAAAATAGAACTAGATAAATTCTTTTAAATGTACGTACAAGTTTCACTTACGAGAAATTCTTCACCAAGCTAAAGACAAATTTTGACTTGTTGAACTAGTCATTCGTGTTCAAAGACTTGCTAACCTCTTGAACAACTCATGCTTCTCACCCCTTAGTGTTTTGCGTCACCTTACAAAGACTCACCAGGACTCTCTCTGCCAAAAGCTCTCTCTCAGCCACACCTTCTTTATATTTAGAGGAAAACTTAGACCTAAAGATCTACAATCGAGAAACTTTTCTTTTGTGTTCTTCAATGAGTAAGTCAATCTCCCTTATGTATAAGGTCGATTGTTTCTGCCCCAATATTTTTGCTTCCACGGTAATTGTTTCTTAATGTTCGGATCTTGAAAAACACTCCAACCACAACCACGTCACAAACTTCCTATGTGTAGTAAATCATGTCACATTTTATGAACTATTTCAGCTCTTATCTGATCATACATCTTCATATACGGTTCAGAAAATCCTAGTAACTAAACAAATTCATTCAAAGATACATTTAAGAATCGAGAAACATGCAATGAAGTACTGAAACTACATTTCTTCTAGAAAAACACGAACATTTTATGTAAGGGGAAACTAATGTTGACAAAATTTATATATAAATTAATTTGGTCAACACAAATTTATATGTTTTTTTGGATTAATGAAATTTCAATATTTATTTAATATTTTATTAATTAGTTTCTCTTTTAAAAATAGCATTACATTTTACTATATTTGACTCACATGTCGAATTCATCTTTTTGTCGTCATATTAATTTATAGAAGCCACATGAGATAAAGATATACACTAGTTTTGAAATTGAACAAAGCCCATTACATACTCCTTCCGTTTCAAAATATACAATGTTAAAAGAAGTTTTTTATATTTCAAAATAGATGATGTTTCATATTTTAATGTAACTTCACTACAAGAAAAATGGCCTTTTGTAGCGTAAGGAAAAAGCTATTATATGCCTTTGTTAGCGTTATTGAAACCGCTATGACTGCCCGAACTATAATAGGTCCCCCCTATATTATAGCACTTTTTTAAATGCTATTGTAGTTTTATATTATGATAGCGTTTTTTTTGGATTGCTATTACTGAGTGATATTTATAATAGCATGTATATAGGATGCTATATATTCTATACGATAGCAAGTTTTAGAAGTTATTATATATATTTTTATCGCACAATTTACCATTGTGGTTTATAATATGATAACAATTTTGGTAATGCTATATTTTCGATATCGTAGCAGTCTTTTTGTGCCATAAATTTGTTGTTATTTATGTAACCTGTTCCTATTCGATTTAAAATCTTATAACCTGCCACATTCATTGGTGCATACACAAGTTCCAAAATACAAAGTCTTAATCCGAACAACAACAAAGGTAGCTAGAACATAACCCAGACAAAAGTCTCAATCCAAACTAGAACACAACAACATCCAAGTAGAGTGAGTAGAGTAGTACATTACACATGATAGTCGTCTTAACACAAGATCACTTTCTCCTTTGGCCATGCAATGCATGAGCCAATTGCATCTCCCAAACACTCGATCTCAGAAGATGGACGCCAAACCTCTGCGAAAGTCACCTTCACCACATCAATCCAAACTTTAACTGCATTTGGTCCCAAGGGAACAAAGTGAACAGTCTGTTCTGGGTTGTCTGATGCCCAACGTCCTTCTGCAACCACCTGCTTGTTCCCCCCAATGGACATCAACTTGCACTTCTGGTTCTCTTTGGGACCAGCATCATTTTGACAATGACGCTACAATGTATTCAAGACAAACATTTTATGTCAATGAAATATATAACAACAAACAAACAGTTATGACGAACTTTACTTGAGATCTTCGAAGAGGAGATGCAGCTTGAGTTTTCTTCGGACTAGCTTTTGGAGGTTGGTGCACTGGAGACTTAGAAACTGGTGACGAAGCAGAAAATATGTGCCCTGGAGATTTGCTTGTAGCAGTCGATGCTTTAGGAGATGTGGGGCGTGTTGAATTTGTAGTGTTTTCAAACACACACTTACTTGCAGGCCATGCTACAAAGTGCTTAACAGAGTCCCGAAGGTATGTCATTTCTGGACTAGGCCTCCACAGAAATGTGTCAGGATCATGCACCACATCTACAAATACTTTCACTGCATTTGGTCCAAGAGGGAGACGATCAACCAATGCTTTTGGTTCTTGACACTGCCAACGGCCTTCAGGAACAACATCATCAGTAGTTGTCCAAGGTGATAGGAGTTTGCATTTGTTGACAGAATACGCCGTTGGGCTCTAGCAGACACAAGCATATGTTAATGATCACAACAACTCAGACAAAAAACAACAAAGTAAACTGTAAAAAACTTGCTTCTTGATTACACATCTTACCCTAAGAGGAATGTCTTCAGAATACATCGCCTGGTCTGAAATAATGCAGTTATTGGCAGGCCATGCAACCATCTCGCCAATCGCTTGCTCAACAATACACATACCGGTTGCAGGCCTCCATAAAAAAACATCGGACTTGATTGCAGTTTCGACCAATACTTTAACAGCAAGAGGACCTAAGGGGATGTCATTCACAAAGTCTTCCGGTTCAGATGAAATAACACGACCCTCAGCAACGTTTTCATCAGAACCACACCAATCAACCAACACACACTTAAGGTGTGCGCTTTTGTTAACACTCTACATAAATATATTTTAAAACATGTCAGTGAATTACTTACTTCACAATTACTAACCAAATATTATGAAGATATAAATTACTTACTCTTGCTCTTGCAGTAGCTGAGTTTTCACCTATCTCAGGTTCTTGATGTAACATAAATGCATGTAAATAATCAGCTCATAACTAACATCCAAGAATATAAACATGCTTAGTATAACTAACCTGTCTCTTAATCCTAGCAAGTTCAGATTGCAACTCGTTAACCTGGTTCAGCAAACCAAGGTGCTTATCTTCCATTTCAGCCATAAATTGTTTCTTCACTTGAAAACAAGCTAACTTCGTCTTCCCAATGTTTCTTCCCATCGCCCTCAAGTGACCAGGATTGTCAGGTCCTAATAGTACTGAAAGTGGATCCACACTAAGGTTTGTTGAATTAGAATTAGCACCATTATCAACGATCTCAGCTACCTTTTTCTGTTAACATAAAATATGTTACTAAGCATATAGTAATATCTTTGAAGCACCAAATAAAACTACTTACAAACTTATCCGCAGCTATGATATTGACTGGTGTTCCATCTTTTTTGTACGTGACTTGACCCACACTTTAAACCTACTCACTTTCGATACTCCACCACTCTCTTGTTTCTGATGAAAACATCACATCAGATGTGACAAAGGTGGTAAGTGAAGAAAAAATAAATAGATAAGGTGAAGAAATGTACCATATCTTGCCGCTAGCCTAACCATTCCTCTACGGCTACAAGTGTGAGGAATTTGTTTGCTCCTCCTCTCCTTATATTTATCACTCACTACCTTAAAGTCTGGACTGGTTTTGAACTTGACAAATTTTCACCATTTAACTGGATTAACATTCTTTGGTCTCAGATTCATCCTCTCTTGGTTAGTAGATTTGCCCCTTATCTGCGTGACAAGTCTTGATTTTGAGGCCCTCCATAAACATCCCATTTGCTTCAACACAACATTCTTCTGATACTCTTCATCAAGCTCAAACCTTGCCTACAATCACAAATATACCAAATGAATTACATATATCGATACAAAACCAGCAAATGTGAAAATGTAATAGGAGAAAGTCACCTGAACAGATTTCCATAGAACAATTTTAACTTCCTCACTGATTTTTCTCCAATCATCAATTGTGACAGGTACATGCTCCCGCACTAGTGGACCTAAGTATGAAGACAATTTCACTAATCCTTCACCAACAGGATCTCCAAAATCATTGAACTCCACTCTTTCTCTAGCATTTGGATCTCTGGCGATGTGCTTCATCTTGGTTGGTCCTCGGTGTTTCTTCTGCTTAGGCTGAACTTCACTTAATTCCACCTCTCCTTCAGGCTCTTCTTCATGCTCATTAACATCAGTCTCCAATGCCCTGTTAGCCTCTTCAGGTTTTTCTTCATGCTCATTAACATCAGAATCCAATGCCCTGTTAGCCTCTTCAGGCTCTTCTCCATGCTCGTTAACGTCAGTCTCCACAGCCCTGTTAGCCTCTTCAGGCTCTGCACTGTCTTCATTTTCACGGAGCTCTTCTTGCTCCTTATCAGCGACATGCTCCTGATCTTTTTCAGAATCATGCTGAGGTTGGCATTCTAAAGTACCAATAAATTCTACTTCCACATCAGACTTCTTCTTCCTGCCCTTCTTTGTGATCTTCGTGTCTTTCTTGGTGACCTTACTAGTAGGCGCATTCTTTTTCGTTCCTGTAGCCTTTGGACGACCCATTTCGTTCACTATGAAGCTTGTATATGACCTTGCACTACTACATGGACCATATGCCAACCATTTAAGAGTCTCTACATGTGTTTCCGAATCCACTTTATCTAGCAAAAAGTATAAGCAATTGTTAGAATAGAAGAACAATTAATTAAGAAAACATAACAATTGTTATAAACTTGCCTGCTCTTTTAACCAAGAAGCAAAATTCAGGGTATGTGTACTCCACAAATATGTTGCATCACGTCTGCATCTTGCATTTGTGTCTTGAAGAAACTGTAGATGCATGCTTGTGACACAAAAAAAAGTTTCAGTTCATAAGTAGCTTATAGATGCGATGTTAAAAAAAATGCAGTCACTTACTCAACATAAGGCTCAACAACAGATGTGTTCTGTAGGACAGCAAGGTGGGCTGTTTTCTTCTCCATTTCAGACAGATTAATTGATCTCGGTGCCGATATTGGACATCTCTCTAGGATTGTATGGCTCTCATAGTCAGTATTCCTATCTAATTTCTCCTCCACACTGGTTGTCTTTTAAGAAACGCACTATAGAACCGCATGCACTCTTCTGCAAGGTAGGACTCAGCAATACAACCCTCTGGCCTCGTAGTGTTTCTAACATAGTCTTTCAAGATCTTCATGTGCCTACATAGAGTAAACAAAAGTCTTAGTCACAGTCTAGAGATTGTAAAATTTAAATATAGTATAGTTACCTCTCAAATGGATACATCCACCGAAAGTGGACTGGACTACATAGCCTAGCTTCCCTTCCAAGATGAACTGTCAAATGAACCATTATGTCGAAGAAGCTTGGAGGAAAAAATCTCTCAAACATACAGAGAGTTTCCACAACTTCTGCTTCCATTTTTAAAATCTGCTCTACATCTATAACTCGCTGGCATAACCGGTTGAAGAATGCACACATCCATAATATTGCAAGTCTCGGGCCTTTAGGTAATAATCCTCTAACTGCAACCGGGAGTAACTGTTGCATCAGCACATGATAATCGTGTTATTTGAGACCTGATACCTTACACTCTTCTACTGAAACACCCCTAGATATGTTTGAACAATATCCATCAGGTCCTTTAAAATCAGAAAGTCACTTGCAGAATATTTTCTTCTCACTCTTCGACAAAGACCAAGGTGCTGCTGGCAGGTAAGTTCTTTTCCCTTTGGCCCTCGGGTGCAGATCCTTTCTAATACCAAGATGTTCCAGATCCTTACGTGTATTGAGACCATCCTTCGAATTCCCACAGTGAAGTAACGTTGAGACAATGCTCTTTGCCACATTTCGCTCTATGTGCATTACATCCAAATTATGCCTCACGGGTAGTTCCTAAATATCAATACAAAATAAGCAAAATCAAAATTATCAATCAAAACTGTGAGATTCTTAAAGGTAATAATATACAAAGAATATTATGTGTTCAATATAAACTCACCTCCCAATAAGGAAGTTGGAAGAAGATTGATCTTTTTTTCCATCTTGACAACTCCTCCTCATCAACTTCATCTTCTTCCTCTGCCTCAGATTCACTAGAAACGTCCCCAATATCACAGTCTTCTTCAACACTCACTGTCCTTTTCCTCTTCGTTCTAGCTTCTCTAAAATTCCCAAAGTTGTTAACAAAGTTCTTCAGGTTATTGGAAATGTCATGACCAGAAAGTATCCTTGACTTTCTCCCATGTTCAGCGTGTCCATCAAACCAAGCCTTCTTCGACCTATATCTATGTGTTGGTGGGAGACCCTTTCTATGAGACATATACACATGCTTCCTACAGAACTTCAGCCACATACTATCAGTGTGTTTCCCGCGCACTGGACAAGCCATTTTTCCTTTCACTTTGCATCCAGCTAGATTTCCATAGGCTGGGAAATCACTAATAGTCCAGAGCAGCATTGCCTTCATAGTAAATGCATACTTACTCACAGCATCATATGTTGACTCTCCTTTGCTCCACAACTGATTTAAATCCTCTATTAATGGCTCTAAGTAGACATCAATACTATTACCAAGACTGTTGTGGACCAGGAATGAGCAGTGTTAGCATGATATTCTCCTTCTTCATACATAGGTTAGGAGGCAAATTGTAGTTAACTAACAGCACATGCCAACAACTGTACTTACTGCTCTGTATGTTGAAAGGATTAAATCCATCTGTAGAGAGTCCCAGCCGTATATTCCTTTCCTCAGCAGCAAATGTGGGATACTTGTCATTCATCTGTTTCCATGTCACAGAATCCACGGGATGCCTTAGTTTTACATCGCTGCTTTTGTTAGTAGAATGCCACCTTAGGTTCTGGCCACTTTCTTCACACCTAAACATCCTCTTCAGCCGTGGAATTATTGGAAAGTATCTTAATACTTTCTGTGGGACACCTTTCTTGATCTCACCAGTGTGCTGGTTAATCTTCCATCTTGAGGCCTTACA
This sequence comes from Moricandia arvensis, assembly GCA_905132765.1. Lineage (NCBI taxonomy): Eukaryota > Viridiplantae > Streptophyta > Magnoliopsida > Brassicales > Brassicaceae > Moricandia > Moricandia arvensis. The sequence continues at coordinate 31,586 of CAJHQP010001918.1, forward strand.
TTTAGGACAACTGTCGAGCTTCTTCAACTTCTTTCTGAACATGCAGCAATCATTAACACACGCATGAATCTTCTCATAGCCCATATCAAAAGACTTCAAATAACTTCTTAACTTCGTACAGTGATGTATGCAACATGTTACCCTCTGGTAACATCTCCGGCAGCATCTCAAGTAGATCATCGAAGCTCTTGTCAGACCAGCCATTCTTAGTCTTCAGCCTAAACAATGACACGATGGCTGATAACTTGCTATGGTTGCACAGCTTGGATATAATGGGGTTTCAGCATCTGCAATCTTTGCCAGGAACTCATCTTCTTTCATGTCTTCTCCTCTGCCATCTCACAGAAGTCACGTTTCTGTAGCTAACTCTTCATCTAAATTCTCAACAGCTCTGTACAACCCAACAATCTCTTCATTCCACTGCTTCTCTTTCATATCGCCTTCAGCCACAGAGTATACTTCTCCATGATGATACCAGTCCTTACGCTGCTTGTACACCTCATCCATTCCCCTTCTAACCAGATGATCAACTATATCTGTAGCTGAATGCCGATCTACATTCCGACAGTCTGTGCAAGGGCAGATAATGAACTTATCACCTCCATCACCCGCAGACACAGCTTGGACAAAGTCCCATGCACCCTTCTCATAAGCAGGATCAACTCTGCAGTTATAACATAACAAAACAGAACAATTCATTAAACACTCAAATCCCCTACTGAGTACTGACATGGATCAATATATGTTGATTTCTTACCTTGACAGATGAACCCACGCCTTCTCCAACATTGTTTGATCTATACTTCTTTAAAACCATTAGAACGAGTAAAATGGTCAAAGAAAACACAAATTCTAAATAACCAACAAGTAAAATGGTCACAGAAAATAGAAACCATGTGAAGCTAAAATCTCAAAAAATCACAGAAAATAAAAACACTCAGTAAAGTAGCCAACGAGAGTCAAACAAATGAGAATGATGTTATGACTAAGCAAAGAGTAAAACAAATCAGAAGCATGTAATGACTATGCCGAGACTAAAACAAACCATAAACATGTAGTAAAGCCACGAGAATTAAACAATTTCAATCAGAATCAAACATATCAGAATAAAAGAAATGAGAATCAAGGGAAACTGAGATATCGAAGAAAATAAACCTCTTCGGTTCGAATACGAGGTTCAATCCTCTTCAAATCGACTTGAGCTGGAGAGTACGAAATCGAGCTTCAAGGTGTCGACGGAGAGTTCGGTTGTGGGAGAAAGGGGTTAGGGTTTTCTCGATAGAGAGAGAGAGAGAGCTGGAGATTATCACAAGTTACAGAACACGAAATCGAGTTCAAGGTGTCGACGGAGAGATTCGGGTGTGGGAGAAAGGGGTTAGGGTTTTCTCGAGGTGAGAGAGAGAGTTACTCAATTTTTTTTAATTTACTTGTCGACAACCATTTTTTTATCCTTATGTAGCCTAAGTGTTACAGTTAAGAGGAATCGATTTAGTATTCGCGGTTCTCAAAATTTCACTAAGTATAAGCGGTACGCGTGCTTTTCTATTCCCGCTTTGTGAATTTTTCCCGACATCATTAAGTTAATGCTATGAATATGTCCCGAAATCAAAAATATTATCTATCATAGCAGTTTGAAAATCCGTGCTATCCCGCTATGCTATTAAAGGCTATTTTTCTTGTAGTGCTTTTAACTTTATCAAATATTGTGCAACCAATAATTTTATAGTCTATTTTGTAATTAATTAAATAATTTATAATTAATATATTAGTGATAGATAAAAAGGTGATTTTCTTAATAAGTGTACAATATGATAAAACATAAGTATTTTGGTACAAAGGGAGTATAAACTCGATAGGTCCGAAAATCAAGAAAAAAGATTACTGATGAGTAAGGTAAGAGCATCTCTAATATATTAAACCATTTCTTACTCCAAAATTGTGCAACTCCAAAATGGAGTTATGTCTTAGTCCAATGTATTATTCCATATTTTACTTCAAAAGGAATTTTTCTCAAATGATTCTTTTTTCTAATTAATAGGTTTTTTAATCCTTCAACTTATAAAAGTTTAACAATTAAGCCAACTATTTTATTTTAAAATAAATAAATAATAATATATTTTATTTAAATTAAATATTTATTATTAAAAATACGATAAATCATAAAAATATATAAATTACCCATATTTTGTTTTAGTAATGAGATAGAACTTTTTTCCCATAAATAATCAACTAATGTATTTCGTAATGAAAAATGAAATTCTTTATCTTTGATTTTCCTAAATCGAACAAGGAAATTCTGAAATCAAATATTTTCATCTTATGCGTCAATACCTATGGGTAGAGATTCTCTTCCAATTTCAATTGATTAAATTTTCATATGCAATTTTCCTAATTCAAAAACAATTATGCATTAAAAGAGCATAAAGAAGAAAACAAAGCTTTGTTTTGAAGTTTGAATTTCATCCAAAGTACAAATGTTTGTGCATATATAAAGGTCAACAAGTATAAATATAAAATCAAAATGTTGACCCACAAGATAAACAAAGTCATCTATTCCGTTTGAAAAATACTTTACCGATCTTGTTACTCCCAAAGAAATTTACGAGATAATTAAATCGCTTATTTTATATTATTTATGTTTATTTTTTGTTTATATTAGTTTATACATATTTTATGTAAAATTAGTAATATTTTGTGTCGAATACCAAATTTCTTTCCATGTTATTGTATTATTTTAAATATTATTTAATTATATAATAAAAATATTCAAGATTAAAAAGATCATTGAATATGGAATAGGGTTAAACAAGATTTTATTCCAAATATAGTTTGGATTGAAAAATGAATAGGGTTGGAGATGGCCTAATGACCCGCATCTATCATTTCCCTTGGTTCTTGGTGCCAAGTAGATAATACTTTCTTCACAGGTTCCCGATGCTACCAAATTGAAATTATTGCCGCTCCGCCATACGAAAATAGCATGTGAGCTATGTCTGTCGAACTTAGTCTTCAAAGATTCTCGCCGTGACAGTGCCATGCTTGATACGAAGCGGATCAAGCATCGGCTTCGGGGCCGGTTAGACTAAATACTATTTTGGGCCCAATTTCTGTAAAGTTGTCATTGGTTCAGTGGTTGGGTATGTTGCTATAGCTGATCAGGTCACAAGTTCAAGATAGCTTAGCACCATTTTTGTATTATCTTTGTTATTAGCAGTTTTTTAGATTAAATATTTTATAGTAAAACAAATTAAGGGGTGAAAAAAATTTAGGTGCTTATAACTTAGAAAAAGTCAGGCACTTCCATGCGCACCGACAAAACTATAACTTTGGATTATAAGAAAATCACAGATGATTGAAGCCGGAACACTCTTCGGAGAACCTTGTAACATGATCGGAAGCCCCAAATCTTCGTGTTAACATCCAACAATCTAAATCTATCGTTGATTCTTATTTTAAGAAACATTAATCTAATCCAATCATATATCGAGTGTGAAGAAAACTCTTCAAAAAAATTCGAGCAAGCATAACTTAAGAAGAATAGATCCAAGCTTTCTTCCGGCATAAAACTTTCCAAGCTAGTTAAAAAGTTAGATTGAAAACAAGAAAAAGGTGAGAGAAAAGAAAAAGATAAAATGACTGAAACTTGTCTGAGGTTTGCCGTATATTCATGGAGATTAAAATGAAAAGAGAACTGGAAAAAGCCGGAAGTCGACTGCGAAGAAGGCCACCATCAGAGCACTGTGATTAGTTTGACGATCTCCAGAGAGAAGTTGATTGATTTTAGAGAGAGAATTTTATTTTTTACCAAAATGTTGGAGCAAGATTTACCAAATATATATGGCCTAGTAAAGGCCAATCGAAACAGGTTAAGTTGGCAATGATTACATGATCCACCGATGCAGTCCAACTATTTCACCATCTAAGGGTTACCTCGCAGCTCGAGGTAGCAGCTAGAGGTAATGAGCTCCACTACTAATGGATAACAACCAAGATCCAATGACCTTGAAGTCAAAGAGTTATACAACAGATCGAAATCTCCTTAGAAATGCATGGGACGTGCGGCGCGTAGTAGTTGGAGCGAGCTGAGCAGTATAAAAGACAAGACAAGACCCATTATTTGATAGACGTTTTTGACTTACTCATTTGAGACCTACAATACTCTCATGATTCCTATATACTTTTGTTTGATTCTTTGTATTCATTGTCAATAATATTAGTCCAATTTGAGCAAACTATCTTAAAGATCTAAGGACATAGATCCTTTCTCACCGTTTCCCTAACTCTTACTTTATTCACATTGAAATTCTGATTGCAGGTTTTAGCTCATACAATTTGGCACCCTCTGTGGGAGAGACGATAAAAGCTATCTCTGACCCAAGAGCTGATCAAAGATCAGCAAGATCGAAATGGAACCAAGAACCAGTGAATCCAACCGCAATGATGCACCGATCCAAGCCAATGAAGTCATTCTGGCTCAGCAAAGAACCTTTGCTTCTGGGGGACCGAGCTACACCCCCATCAACGACATATGTTAGGAGTCCACCCAAAAGACCTTTCTAATCCAATGCAAGATGATTTTCCATGTGGTTCCTCCGGTAAGCATTCCTACTTATCGACCCAACTCACAGATATGGAATCGAAAGAACGGTACATCTGCTTCTGGATCTTTATCAAGTGAATGACAGATCTCTCCTCTCCTAGTGCGCCAAACAAGCTATCAGAAATCCTCTAGGCTCGTAGATTGAGCACACCAGAACAAAATATTATTGAGCACACCAAATCAAAATAGTTGCTCGAACCCTCTAGGCTCGCCTTGAGAGATACAAACACTGTTTGGACACTTCTCAAGATCAAATACAATGAAGCAGAATAATTTCTGGAGCTAATCGATTGGTCAATCCTAATCCTCTCTTTCGACAATACCTTGATTTCTCGAATGTCGCTTCATTATCTCCATAACTGGGAAGTAGCATCACTACGACTGATGTAGGATCTTCCACAACTCGTAACTCCACCTTGAACCAACTTAGTGTTTGGAGTCATTAATCAATTTAACGAGCGATCTCCACCTCCACCACTAGGCTGCAAACTAACAAGACATCCATGGTACGGGGCATTGATGTTCGTGTTGATATCATATGTTCCGTGATAAAGCCCCGCTTGAGAGTTTGATCCTTGAGACAATAGAACTCTTCGGTAAACCATAAAGATCCAACTTATGATGCTCCTCTTAACATCCGAGTACTGCCAAGTTCATTGCCGCATATCAACGAACATGTATACATTGACTTTGAATATTTTCAAAGATATGTCAAGCAAACCAACCCTATTCTAATGAAAATGAACTTTAAGGTCTACATGGCGACTAGTCAAGCACACAATATAGATGACGTAATGTAAGAGACGTGTCAAACTCGGTTCACAAATCGGATAGCCAACGCTCATCTCTGAGACATCGAGAATATTAAACTCCCATAATATATTGGAAAATATAACCTTAAGGCTCAGTTACACCCTTTTACTTTGGAAATATCCCGATGTCACCTCAATGACGAGAAAAAAGAAGCTGGTTAATATAGGATTTTCGTCAAAAATCTTACCGCCCCACACTTGAAAAGTTCACTGGCTGATATACTATGGATTTTACCAGTTTTTACCCATAATATATGCGCTTTTTAGATACTATTATATGTGCTTGGAGTCTGGTTTAGAGCATTTTCAGGTCCATGTATGTTTTGGAGCAATATGGAGACTATGGAGCATTTTGGAGCTTAATCATGAGGAATCACAGTCAAGATCCAGGAGAAGTATCAATCGACACTACCTTTTTGATATCGATCGACACCAAAGCGAGTAGACGTGCTGATTTGTTCATGACCGATTGAAGCCCAGAAGATCCAAATAATTACAAGAATACACATAGACGACCTAATACCTACTGTTTATGTGTTTTCCCATTTTTTAGGCAAAAGATAATTTTTTCTATTCTTTTTGTCACAACATATTATTATAGGGGTTTTAGTAGTTTTGGAGAGAAGATGAAAAATCCTTCAGAGATTTGTATTGGAAGTCCATTGTTTCTTTCCATATTCGATTCTATGCATTCTATTAATATTATTGTTATGCATTTCTTAATCATGTCTGAGTAGTTTCTCTTGTTAGGTTTATGAGTTTATTAGGGGTTTATATGTATTGCTAAGATATAGAAATGCTACGTGAATCTTTAAGATCATTCATCAGAATTGAGCTTATTGCTTGTGTTCTAGAGTACTAACAAGAAACCTGAACATAGGATACTTATAACAATGATAATAGGTTCATTACATGATATTAATTATGATAAGCTAGTTTTTTAGAAACATGCGACAACTGGTCTAGGTTAACCTAGTGAACATATCAATTAGGACGTTAATTCTTGCCTAAGGAAGTATCAATAGACATTCATCCCATAGTATCAATCGATACTCAATCCTTGTTCGCATGCAACAGCTGGAACAAAGACTTAGTTATCTGATTCGACTCACATCGAGATCTGGAAAGATTACTATTGCATTCGAGTTATAGGACGGTTTATCACACACCCTTAGCACCTATACATCACAATAATATTGCATGTAACCCTAAGTCTACCTATTTCATCTTATTGTCTACAAAACAACTGTTATGATTTACTGCTTATTTAATACTTGCTTAGCTTAATTTTAATATTATAAGTGTATTGAGCACCCAACCTCCCTATGGATTCGATCTCTAAGTACTACAACTAAACTTTATTTGAGAGAGAAATTTGCTCATAAGGTTAATTTGAGAGCACAACAAATTTGGTGCCGTTACGGGGGAGCACTTGATTGGCCATTAGACTTAATTGATAGATTTCGTCTAGTTTTTTGTGTTTTACTCACCATAATTTTTTTGTGTCTTTCAAATGCATGCCCAACAGTACCAGAAGCAACAAGGAAAAATAGCTAGTATTCTTAGACTCTGCATTGTTACAATGCACTATCCGTAAAGAGAAGGGCACTACATCGATCGACACCAACATTCTTACATTGATCGATACTACGTGTAAGCGAGTAATGATTGACACCATCACGTCTTCCTTGACGGACACCAACCTGCACTCAAACAACATGTTTGCAAATCTTATACTAACGAGAGATGAGAACGGCGACCTGCATAACCAAGATGGTCATCTGCATAATGCAGAAGGTCAGACTGTTACTGATCAAGGAATTGTAATCCCTGAACCAGAGGAAGCTACTGAAACTTTAGCTGCTTATAATGTTGAGGCTTCTAGACCCAAAACATTGTCTGACTACAACCGTCCATATCAATACTACGCTAACAGATCTGCTATTCGTCCTCATGCTTTCCAGAGACACGATTTTGAGCTGAAGCCTACATACTTTATACTTGTGGACAGACACCTTACCATGGTCACCCACATGAGCATCTGATGGACCATTTTGAACGGTTCGAGGATCTAGTTTCTGCTACCAAGGCCAATCAAGTCCTTGAGGACTACCTTCTTTGTAAGCTCTTCAAGTACTCACTTGATGGAGATGCTTCATATTGGCTTAAGAAGTTACCACTAGGATCTCTTACATCATGGACTGACATCACGAACACCTTCCTATGTAATCTATTTGATGATGCACGATCTAAGGACTTGAGGAACAAAATTGCTACATTCACACATGCATAATTTTTCAGAAGCTCATAGATCAGATTCAATTCATATCAGAGAGACTTGTCCACACCATGGGTTCAACGTGGTACAACTGCTTAGTACCTTGTTCAGAAGCATCACTTTGGTTAACCAAATGGCTCTAGACACTGCTAGTGGAGGAAATTTTAACACTAGGATTCTGGAAGAACCTGTGATACTTATTGAAAACTTGAAATCTAGCAATAACACCAAGGACACTGATTTAGAGAAGAAGAAATCAGCTGATAGCTTGGGAAAGGAGAAGATGGATGAAGTTAAAGCCAATCTGGAAAGTGCTCATAAGCTTCTTAAGAAGCATGTTAACTTTGCAGAAGATGTAGAGGCTGTTGATACCGTCAGTGATAAGGCGATGAGGAAGATGTGAACTACATTAGTGGCACTAGTTTTCAGAAATTTGAGAATCAGGGTGGAAACAGAAAATCTTATGGCACTGGGAATAAGGGTAATTAAAACAAGATTTCACAGTATCAGAGATCTTACAACAACAAAAACATGAGCTATGGAGCTTCTTCTTACCAGAATCCAGCACCATCAACTCAAGAGAGCAAGATAGAGAGTATGAATGATCAGGTTCTTGAGGGTCAACAGAAGTTGACAATGGATTTTAATGGGAAGATATATGTTGCATACAACAATCTGAATGACAAGTTCAATGCTCTCAACACCCATGTGAAGAAGTTGGAGACTTAAGTGGTTTAGACTTGTGAAGATGTGAGAAGACAAAAAAAACTGATTAAGGGAAAAGGAGAGTCTGGACAAAAACATCATGTGAGTGCCATCATAGATAATGATTTCTAGCAAGTGGTGAAGGAGGAGAAACTCCAAGAAGGAAACTTTCAAGTTGAAAGTTCTAGATCCTTTGCCAGTTCGCACTGGTGTCGATCGACACCAAAGGCTGAGTGTTGATCGACATCCCATGATGAGTCCGTAGGATCTTGTGAAAAGGCAAGTGTCGATCGAAAACCTCACATGTTTTTTCAATCGACACCCACTAGTTACATACCGAGTTTGATTGCCAAGCATCAATGCAGAACAATTAAAAGCTTCAAAACACTTGTTTCAGACATCAACAAACCTACAGTGAACACCAGTCATCAACATGAAGATGAACCATAGCCTATGATCATTGAGCATGCCATTGAGGAACAAGTTTCTAAGAGAAAGAAGAACAAGGTTCCTAAGTATCTAAGAAGAGAAGTCTAATGATAAGGAGCTGGATAGTTTCATAAAGAGGATGATGAGGAACCTTGTGAACATGCCATTCAATGAAGTATATTGGGCCCACCGACTATGGATTTTTTAGATAGGGAAAAGAGATAGACAAGGACATTGAGCGTTTGTTCTATCAGATCAGAGAGAAGATGAAGCAAAGGATTAAATTGAAGAAAAAGAGTGATCCAGGGAAGTTCGTGGTTTCTTGCACGATCAGAGGTCACAGCTACCCTAATACACTCTGCGACATGGGTTCTTCAGTAAGTATTATGCCCATGGGGATGGCTGAGCAACTAAGTCTGAAGATAGAACCGTCTAGCGATTCATTCACCTTTGTGGATTACTCCAAGGTGAATTCAGAAACCTTCAGGTGCAAATTGGCAATGCCCTAGTTTCAGTAGATTTTCACGTCATGGATATTCAAATAGAATGAATTCTTCCCTATTACTTGGGAGAGCCTTAATGGCTACTGTAGGAGCTGTTTGTGACATGAAGACAAAAAGGATGTAACTCTCACTCACCAGTGAGACTGATTTCTATGACCTTATTAGAGTGGTGAAGGGAAACACAATATATATTGAGATAGAAAATGATCATGACTTCTGGGAGTTTGTTATTCTGATTCTGGCACATAGAACGAAGATGACGGTGAGGTGTCGATCGACACTCAGCTACAAGAACCGATCAACACCACTGCGATTCCAAAAATCCGAGAAGCTTTTTTTATTGAGCCCACCATTCCACCTAAGAGAGAATGGTCAGTTTACCAGCACCAAATAATGTGAACCATTGATCACCACCAATCATCCATAATCGATTGACACCCCATCTTTCCCAGAGACCGAACAAGTCTACACAGAACAACCAGATTCCCCTATTAGATTTAGAATATTTGGACAACCAGAAAACATCCTATCACAGATGAATACAAAGTTGTCAAAGATTAGCTATGGCGTGCACATGCAGTAGATGAGAGGATCATCAGTGTATCCAAGGAAGACATAACAAACATTTAGAGATGACTCAGGCTCAGGAAATGTTTACCTTAGTTCATCACAGTATGAGGGGCGTCTTAAGTTAGATAACCCAATTCTGCCAGAACCTGAGATATACTTGAAAGATCAAGTCGAGAGATAATAGATGACATTAATATAACTCAGGAGAGGATGTTTGATGAGTTCAACAGTAAAATTGATGCAATCTATTTCCCTCTGAACAACAACATTGGACTGATCAGCAAATATGTGGAAGAGCTACAACTGAAAGTGGATTACACACATCAGATCATTTAGAAGCAGCAAGAGCACATAACCAAAGGAGAAGAAGCCATCAAAAGCTTTGTAGGCACCTGGTTCGAGATGAGCAGAGAAGATATGGATACTTGTTTTCTAAACAAGTATTTCATTACCTCCATACTAGCCATAAAACATCCATAACGTCAAGTTATAGCCTACAAACAATCGATTGATGGGTGACAACCCATTTATTAAGTTTTAAAATAATTTTATTTTCATTTTACTGATTATTTTTGTGTTTGTTTTATTGCAGATTCAAAAAGAGACCTGAGGAAGACGAGTCTGACCGAGCATCAACCGACACTTGATCAATGTCAATCGACAGGGCATCACGAGCATCGATCGATCGCCACTTAACTGTGTCGATCGACACTCACCATCAGTTAGCTTATATACCGTTTTTTCCTTGTTAAATTTTGTCCTTATGATTTATTTTTCCACCAATCCGAGACTGCACAACACTGGGGACAGTGTTGTTTCAGTCTGGGGGTGGTTTTACTGATATTGTGTTTTATTTTGAGCTTTATATTTATGTTTGTTTTATTGAGTTTTTATATAAACAGGAAGGGGATTATGATTTTTTCAATTTTACTTATTATCTAACTACTCTCTAGCACTATTCTTAGATTTATTGATTGCATAATGTATTGGAAAGAAATAACAAAGTGGATTACCTGCCAGTAATATCTACACTTACTGAGAATGTTTGAAGGAACCAAAGCTGACCTCCAACCTTATAAACTTAATTTTCTTGTCTTGGGACTTGATATACACTGGATTGGATTCCTTCTTTAATTCTAGAAGGTAAAAGTCTGTGTGTTTTTAGTTCTCCTCTCTTTCCCCTTCAGATCAAAAAGAACTCAAACATGATTTGGTGGCTACAAATATTAAAGATTGATTCCTATTACTATAGAAAGATATAAAGGTGAAAAAGAAGTGAACATGATCTAGTGGAAAAAACCATTAGGCGTGATTCATGTAAGCTAGTCCAAATATCTTAGACCATTAGAAAAAATAAAATGATACCTTGCAAAGAAATGAGACATTGACTTAGAGAAGTGAGAAGAGATAGATGAAGATGATCAGATAAGGGTGCTTGTGTGTTTAGATACTTGCTTGAGTACGAGTCCATGTGTAATTTGATCGATACTCCGAAGGTAAATCCTGCACCTTTTATATGTAAGAAATGAGGTTAGTAGAGGGGTATGTCACACAATATTAACTAAGTTGTTGGCTTGATGGTTTTGGTTGTTAAGCTAAGGTAGAATACATAAGCTACCTCTAAAGTTAGAATTGATTCGATGTGGCTGCAACATTGCAAAGGTGATAGTAGTAAGTTTAAAATTTGTGTTAGCCTCTGTGATCTCAAACATTCACAGGATTGTGATATTCTTTGCTTGAGGACAACAAAAAGATAAGTCTAAGGAAGTTGATATACTATGAATTTTACCATTTTCACCATATGTGCTTTTAGTACTACTATATGTTTTTGGAGTCTGTTTTAAAGTCTTTTTAGGTCTAGATATGTTTTGGAGAAATGTGGAGATTGTGGAGCATTCTGGAACTTAATGATGAGGAAACTCGTAGTTGTTGAAAAAATCAGAATTCAGAGTCGAGATCCAGGAGAAGTGTCGATCGACTCTACCTTCTTGGTATCCATCAACACTAAAGCGAGTTGACGGGCCAATTTTTTTGTGACCGTCTTGAAGCCCAGAAGATCCACATAATTACAAGACTACCCCTAGCTGAATTAATAGCTACTACTTATATGTTTGCCCATTGTTTAGGCAAAAGACAAGATTTTTTGTTCTTTTTGTCACAACATATTATTATAGGGTTTTTTAGTAATTTTGGAGATAATATGAAGACTCCTTCAGGGATTTGTATTGGAACTCCATTGTTTCTTTCCTTATTCTATTCTATGCATTCTATTCATATTATTGTTATGCTTTGCTTAATCATGTCTGAGTAGTTTTTCTTGTTAGGTTTAAGATTTTTTTTAGGGTTTATATGTGTTGCTAAGATATAGAACTTCTCGGGTGAATATTTAGGATGCTTCATCAGAATTGGACTTATTGCTTGTGTTCTAGAGTAGCTAACTAGAAGCCTAAACTTAGGATACTGATAAGTACAAAGTAGGTTCATTACCTGATACTAATTCTTCTGAGCTTGGTTGTTAGATACATGCGACAGCTGGTCTAGATTAACCTAAGGAACATATCGATTATGACGTTATGCTTTCCTAAGGAAGTATCGATCAACACTCATCCCATTGTATCAATCGACACTCAGTTCTTGTTCGCATATTACAACTGGAACAAAGACTTAGTCATTTGATTAGTCTCACATCGAGAGCTGGATATCTTACTATTGCATTCAAGTTCTTGGATGGTTAATCACACATCCTTAGTACCTATACATCACAATACTATTTCCTGAAACCCTAAGTATAACATATTTCATCTTATTGTCTACAAACGAACTCTATTATCTACTGCTTATTAATACTTGCTTAGCTTAATCTTAATATTGATAAGTTTATTGAGCGCCCAAGCTCTTGCGGATTTGATCCCTAAGTAGTACAACCGAACTTCTTATTTGAGAGAGAAATTTGCTCATAGGGTTAATTTGAGAGCACATAACCGTATTTTGTGGAAATTCCTTAGAAAACGTCACCCAACTAGCAACTGCTTTCCTGAAATATTACTCGAAAGGAGCCTTTTTTTTTGCAGTAATACAAGGGCACAACGAGACACTTAGATCCTTCATCGATATGTTGAAAGAAGTAAGATCTCAAAATGTGAACCCAAACGACAACACAGCCTTGACGTTACTAAAACTGGCATCTGGTTCACTTCACGATTCAAATAAAACCCATCAGCTCTAGCACCATAACGATTGAAGACGTGCTCCACGGCGCTTCAGATTTCTGCTTCCTAGAAGAACAAACTGCCAATCTCTTTGCGAGACTTGCCGACATATACTTCTATCAAACGCAGCACCAAGCCGAAAGGTTTGTCATCCAGAAAACATATCTACACCATTTACGGATAACTTGACACAAGGAACATAATCCTTGACCCAGAAAAGTAATGCAAGGTCCATAAAAAGAACGTGCACTAAGCTGAGGATTGTCGAACCCGACTCAGACTCTTAGTAAAAAAAGTGGAGGATCAACAGAAGAGGAAAACCAGAGAAAGAGAGAACTCTCCCCCGTCATAGGAACATCCCACAACAACCTCATCAAAAAGAGAACAATCTGAGGAAGAAGAGTAACCTAGATCACCATCCGGTCCTCAACTAAGGATAGACCTCATCTTAAAATGTATTAGTCTATGTGGCAGATCAATGAAATCAGTCATACACCTCCACCATCGCCTCACAGGCCCAAATGCCACAAGGAGGTACACCTTTACTTAGTTTAAATATAAGCTCCCCATTCTTAACAGCTCACAGTAAACTCGGGTGCCATGGGATATACCTCCCGTACCAATCGACTTCATCTTTGGTGGCTCAAAATTGTGCCGAGATTCCATAAACTCCATATAAACCTACAAAGAAGAGACGCAAACAGATCCAAGAATATTACTCCAGTGGAAGGCCCCGACGACGAAACCACATTTTATAAAAGTGAAACTATTCACCTTGATATAACTTATGAGGATGTCCTAATCATAAAGCTAGTCGTTATATATTTTGAGTTGTTTGCGTAATGATTGATACTCTAAGTTTAGTTTACGTACTATTCTATGACGCCTTTAGATGGATGGTTTCGAAAAACCAAACTGAAATAACATACTCGCTCAGGTATATCAACTTGTTAGTCTTCGCAAAAGACATACGAGACTCATTGACTTCATGGTAGTAGATAGACATGACTTGAGCTACCCCATCTTAGTTTACAGCAATTTCACAATAATTAGACGTGTTTTTTTTTGAAAATTCATCGTTGTTTTGGGTGATCATATATATATATATATATTATTTTTTTGGGTGATCATAATTGGGTTCCCGGGTTTGTGGTTAGCGGGTCATATATTGTTGTTAGGGGCTACTATCCATTGGCTATGTTCATATGCTAGTGGGATTTTTTTTTTTTTGAAAAGGCTTTACTAGTGGGATTTTTAATGATAAGATTTTGTGTTTAAACATGCACATAAAGTGGTTGTAGTGAGCTTGGTTTTAAATTTTCTGGAGTGGAAAAAATGAGAGGACCAATTAGGTGCGGCATGGCGGAAAGTTGTACGTTTCAGTTATCAGTTTGTTGCACAACTCTGTTGTAGCATAACTGGGTGAACTGCTGATTTGATGATTGTAGCTTCTCGTTTATTAAATATATATGTTGCGTAATATGTTGTCTTGGTGTTACTATTTGAGTAACTTAATATATAGATCATAAAATTAATTACATGGTGACGTCATCTTTGATGCTGTGAGACCCTCAATCTGGTTGACGTAAAAGTTGACTCGACTGGCTGTGCATAATCAAACTAGACATTGACAGGCACATGGGTGTGTATATTACTCTAGCAGGGTAAAATATCATAAACAATTAATTGTCAAAATTAACCTTTAATCCTAACATACAAAACAATACTCTTGTCAAGAGAGATCATGTGTAATACTTAGGGATCGAATCCACAGAGAACAATGACACACAATTGATTTCTTATTTCGAAAGACTAAGCTAGATAATTATATATATTGGTAACAAGTAATCAGTTTAAGGAAATATTCCTTATTGGAAAGTGTAGATGCATATGGAAATATGCTAATAATGTAAATATGAAAATATGATAATAGACTAACTAGATGCAATGTAAATATGCTAGATCTAGGGTTTTCAAGATCAATGAATTATAGGGAATAAGAAGCACGGATATGTAAATATTATAGAACTCAAATATTACTATTCTGACCCTTTTAACTCCAACTCTCGTATGCGAGCAAAAGGAAAGACCATCGATCAACGACTAAGGCCTGATGTAGATCGACGGTGAAATAAGAAGGAAGTGTGAACGAGATTTGATATGTTCACCAAGCTAATTAGAACAGCTCCCGTATGCGCCTAACAACCTAGTTCAATGGAGACTATTTTGGCACAGAACCTACTCTCGTAGTTGTCCATGTCCTACTTTCGAGATCCTAGTTAGCTACTCTAGAGTGCAGCATTAAGCACAGCTCAACTGGTGGATATTAACTTAACCTAGCAATCCTACTTTTAGGCTAATCCATGATTGCTATCATTCAACCCTAAATCTAGTTGGTAACTACTCAGACATAATCAAAGTAAGATAACAATCTCAATATAGTGCATAGATAAAATTTTGGGGTTCCAATACAAATCTCCCTAAGGAGTTATGAATCTTCTCCCCTAAATAAATCATAAAACTATAATGGAATGCTGGTGCACACAATCTGCCACTGACACATCCGCACTCTTTTTCTGGTGCAATACATAAAGTATAAATATAAAACCCTAAAATCTAGGTCAAAACTTGTCCAGGGGTAATCTTGTGTATTCTCTCTAATTTGGGCTTGAAATCGGATGTCTGCGATTTGGACGTCGATCGATGGAAGATGTGCAACATCGATCGATCTTGGTCATGTAACATCGGTCGATGCCAAGGTTGTGTCGTGGAACGATGGCAGTCTTGTACTTCGACTCTCCCAAATGATCAATTACGGATTATTCTCCTCTAAATTCTCCAACAGCTCCAAGTACCTCTATATATCTCCAAAACGTACCTGAACCTGTAAAGACCTTGAAACATAGCATATACACACATAATAGACCCTAAATATAGCCTATAACATTGCATGAAACTGGTAATAAATAGGCTATATCAAACTCCCCCAGTCTTAACCTTTTGCTTCCCTCAAGCAAACAAGCCTGCGAAAAGAGGTATTGAAAAGCGAAGACTCACATAATATCTAAGTATAACTGTCACCTTACTCTATTGCAACCACATCCTATCGAGTCAATCACAGAGAAACTTTATATAATCTATCACAGTATAGAAACCAAATCCATTCTACCAACAACTTAGCCAATACTAGTCTGACTCGCCCCTCTACTAATTTCATTTCTTTCCATAAAATAACATGTAGGCTTTACCTTGGAAGTATACGATCAAAGGATATATAGATTCTTACCTCTGCAAGTATTTGAACACATAGGTAATCTTCTCTGATTCCTTTCCTCTCTCTCTTGTCACTTATTCTCAGTCAATGTCTCCCTTCTTTTGAGGGTATCATTTTATTGTTTTTAATCGACTAAGATATTTTGGATAGGCTTCCAAGAATCAAGCTCTAATGGTTTTGCCACCAGATCATGTTCACTTATTTTTGACCTTTATCTCTTTCTAGGATCATATGAATCAAACTTTAATGGTTGTAGCCACCAAATTCTGTTCGACTCCTTTTTTTAATCTGAAGGGGGAGAGAGGAGAATAAGAAGCACACAGACTTTTACCTTCCAGACTTGCAGAAGGAATCCGACCCAGTGTATACCAAATCCCAAGCAAGCAGATAATGTCAGGATTAGTGTTAGAAATCGGCTTTGGTTCCTTCAAACTTTCTAAGCAAGTGTGATATAGTGGCAGGATGATCCCCTTTGGTTATATCTAGTAATCTCTGCAAACAACCTTCTAAGAATGGTGCTAAAGTGTGGTTAGTCAATAATAAATTTTGATCATGTTCTCCTTCTTGACTCAATAATTTTTTTGAAAAAACTTATATATAGATAGTAAATAAAAATCAAAACAATAAAATAACAATAACGAACCTCCCCCAAACTTAAATTGCACTGTCCCTAGTGTAATCCGCCCCGGATTGGTTAGGAAAAATCAATTCATAAGTAAATAGCTTAATCATAGAACTCGATACCCTCTCTGTGTAAGAGAGTGTCGATCGATGGTAGGAAGGTTAGGTCGATCGATGGTCTCGATCCAACGTTGCCCTCTGAGTGTTCTATGGTGTCGATGATAATTTAAACATTCTGTAAAAACGAAGTAAAACTCGAAATAAATAGTAGTATAAGTAAAAACTAAATAAAAACTTACTGAACAGTGGGTTGCCTCTCATTCAGCGCTTGATTATAGTCTTAAGCTCGCCATATTGAACTCTCTGACTAGAACAGAGGTGGATCAACACTTGGAAAACAAGTGTCTATATCTTCTTTGCTCTTTTGAAACCATGTACCAACGAAGTTTCTCATTGCTTCATCTCCTCTGGCTTTCTCCTTCTTTATGATCTCCTTAGTAACCTCCACTGAATGCATTCTCCTTTGTAGATTCTCAATACTGCGTTGTAGCATTCTAAGTCTCACAGCTGTAGTCTCTGATGTATCTTTCAATTTCTCAGAAATATCTTCTTTCATCAGGATCTGAGAAAAAGCAAACTCATTGAACATGTCTTCTAATTGTTTTTCTGCTGCGTACTTCTATCTGTTGAAATCAGTATTGATCGATGGTATGATGCTACCGTCGATCGATGTCACTCTATCTGGTCCACTCGCATGCTGTCTTTGAACAATACCCAAATCTTGCTTCATCTCATCCATGCGTGTAGTCAAACCGGTGAGGCACTTGTCTATAGGGTAGTAGACATCATCAAGCCTCCTGTAGAAATCATCTAATGACTTCTCTTGAGCTTTGTAGATCTCATTCACAATACCGTCAATTTCTGATATGCTGTATGTCTTTGGTTTCTGCCTAGACATAGAGATCTTTGCTGCATGTTCATGTAAACATGTGTAGCTGTACTCAAACATAGTAGCTCTCTCTAGAACTGCCATGATATCTTCTTCTTGCACATTCACAATTCTTCCTTCTAGAGCTCATGCATTACCATTTTTATCTCTGTAGATGCCATACTCATCTTTATTTTCCCAGTGGAAAATTCTTCTGCCATCAGCATCATAAGCTCTTGTTCCATACTCTACGCGACTGTCTATCAGGAGGGGATTTTCCAACCGATCGTCCTGGAGTTTCTGAACTAAAGGGGTTAAATGTACAAAATTCATGGACTCCTGGAATGGTGGTATCGATCGATGCATGCTTCTTGTTGTCGATAGATGTTTTTTTTGGATAGGCTCGTGCTTCTTCTCCTTGATGTCGATCGATGCCGGTACCTGTGCGTCGAGCGGTGGCTGTTTCTGTTGTCCAAATAAAATTTTCCTGATCCATTTGGCATAACAAGGGCGTCTGCTACATCCTCCTTAGGTAGATTTAGAGTTATCCCGTAAAGATCTCGTGCACGTCCTTTTGTATCTATGGAAATTCTAAACTCATCTGGTCTGAGATAACTACCTTTTGTATCTTCTGCTCCAAGTAATTGTTCTGGTTTTTGTTTGATGTCGTTCGATGGCGAAGATATGCCGACGATTGATGCTCGAGTGCCCACTCTCGTGTTCATTACCCAATTAGCTTCTTCCAGTGCCAGGCCGCGAGACTCAATCAGTTCTTCCTCTCTTTAATCTGCATCGGATTCCTCATAAGCTCCACCGTATCCTTGGAATTCCGGATTGGTGTTGATTGATTGTGTATGTTGACCATCGATCGATGCTCGATAATCAGACTGGTGGCCAAAAAGGTTTCCAGCTCCATTATCCATTGCAAGTATATCTGCCACATCTTCCTTCGTGACATGTAGAATTCTGCCATCCATAGCTCTTGCGTGACAATCTGGATCTCTCATAATACCGAACTCATCTGGTTGTTGATAACCATATTCCCTTTCGTGTTCTGGCAGTTGAATCTCGTTCGGTTTCTGCTTCATTCCCAGTATCGATCGATGGTGTATGGTTACCGTCGATCGATGTCGATTTCCTAATTTGATAGGAAACATGAAAAACACCAGACTCTTCCATAGCATTCCCTCGGTCTTCAATTATTTCTAATTTTTTTGTAGTCTTCGTCGTACGTGAGGTAGGCTGTAATCAAAATCTCCATGGTAAGTGCTGACTTTTTCGAATGTTTGAATGTCGATCGATTCTATAGGGTGGGTGTCTATCGATTGTTGAACTTTAAGGCCGTCGATCGATGGGTTGAGTGGGGTATCGATCGATGCCTCCTTTTTTTGATTCCTCATCGAACTCGTAATCGCATAAGCATGTGGCGACAAGCTCTTCACAATTTATTCAGAGTACCCTTGTTCTTGTTCTTCACAGGTTCATAAAAAACATTTTGATAAATTAGAGATAGATACAACCTTTTTAACTTCATATCGCATATGGCGCCCACAGTATCCATGAATGCTCCCCCAAGTAGTAGAAAAAAGTTCCAATTGATATGGATATCCATCACATGGAAGTCTATCGGGATCAAGACGTTCTGAATTTCCAATGGGATGTCTCTACAAATACCTCACGAGTCTACTCTAGACCAATTCACAAAAAATGAAAGAATCATTGGAAGGCACCACTATGAGGTTCAACTTTCTGCTATAGCTTTGGGTATGATGCTCACTAATGATTCAATGTCGCATAGGCCATTAGGGAACTCGTGGCTTTTGATCAGACATGGTACTACAAACTTCCGAAGGATTACTTTTCTTCTTCAGAATGATCCTTGGCTTTTTCCTAGGATGACCCTCGGTAGCCTTATCAACCATCCTAGGCTCTAATATATCCATCTTATGCTCTGGAGTTTTCGTATTCGTGACCTTTGGTTGATGAACTCGTTTTTATTGGGTACCATCAATCGATTTTACTATCTCTGCATCAAACGATGTTGGAAGATTTTCCCAATTCTGTCGACTCCACAGGGACCATCGATCGATTCTCAGTTTCTTGCGTCGATCGATTCCTGTGTGAACTGCCTAACGAACCCGAATTTCCTATACGGAACCTTTCCTCTTGTGGCCTTTCTTTCTTGACTTCTACCCAAAAATCATCATCAATCACAACATTGACGTGATGTTCCTGTCCAGATTCTTCCTTCTCCCTAACCATAGCCTCATATCTCTTAAGGGTTTCACTCGTTTGAGTCACCTGACTTTCCAGCTCCTCCACACAGGTGTCGAGGTCTTCAATCTTTGTGTTTAGGTGAAGGTACATGAAATCTAACTTCCCATTGAAATCCACAGTCATCTTCTGCTGTCCCTCCAGTACTTTGTCAAACATAATTCAATCCATGGTGTTCTGATTGGCCTTGAAATCTCAATGCCTCTAGCAGCTTGGGCTTTAGCTTCAGGTTGGGCTAATGCAGCGTCTGCTTCCGTATCAGGGATTACAGCCCCCTGATCGTCTATCTTTTGACCTGCTGCATACGCAGATGACCGTTGAGGTCATTCAAGTCTCCATTCTCATCCTGAACAACTACTATAGGCGCAACCATCTGAACTCATCGGTTGTCGTCGATCGATGCAGATGAGATGCTGTCGATGCTAAGTGATCAATGTCAGTCGATGCTAGAGTTCTGATGTCGGTCAATGCTGTCTGTAATGAAGTGTCGGTCGACGCTGAGTAGGTGCCGTCGATCGATGCTTGTCATTATTCTTTGCGGATTGTACGCTCGAGTTGCTATGAGTCAATAGTAATTCTTGTCCATTGTTGCCCCTGGTACTCTTTTGCATGCACCTGAAAGACAAAGAAAAAGAAAAATTTAGTAACTTGAAAGTAACAACAAACCTAGACTAAATCCTAGGAATTAAATCTAATGGCGATCAATGTTCCCCGGCAACGACACCAACTTTGACACGCACAGGGGTGTGTTTATTGCTCTAGCAGGGTATAAATATCCTAAACAATTAACTGTCAAATTAACCCTTAATCCTAACACACAAAACAATACTCTTGCCAAGAGAGATCAAGTGTAGTACTTAGGGATCGAATCCACAGAGAACAACGGCACACAATTGATTTCTTATTTATAAAGACTAAACTAGGTGATTATATATATTGGTAACAAGTAATCAGTTTAAGGAAATATTCCTTAGTGGAAGGTGTAGATGCAATATGGAAATATGCTAATAATGTAAATATGGAAATATGATAATAGACTAACTAGATGCAAATGTTTTATTTCGTATACGAGCAAAAGGAAAGACCATCGATCGACAACTAAGGCCTGATGTCGATCGACGGTGAAATTAGAAGGAAGTGTGAGTGAGATTTGATATCTTCACCATACCAGCTCTAGCATGCGCCTAACAACCTAGTTCAGTGGAGTCTATTCTGGTACATAACCTACTCTCGTATTTATCCATGTCCTACTTTTGAGATCCTAGTTAGCTACTCTAGAATGCAGGAATTAAGCACAACCAAATTATGGATATTAACTTAACCTAGCAATCCTGCTTTTGGGCTAATCCATGATTGCTATCATTCAACCCTAAATCTAGTTGGTAACTACTTAGACATAATCAAAGTAAGAATAATAATCTCAATATAATGCATAGATAAACTGTTGGGGTTCCAATACAAATCTCCCTAAGAAGTTATGAATCTTCTCCCCTAAATAAATCCTAAAACTATAATGGAATGTTGGTGCACACAATTTGTCACTGGTACACCGCGCTCTTTTTCTGGTACAATACATAAAGTATAAATATAAAACCCTAAAATCTAGGTCAAAACTCGTCCAGGGGTAATCTTGTAAATTTGTGTCTTGTCTCTAACTTGGTCTTGAAATCGGTTGTATGCGATTTGGATGTTGATCGATAGCAGATGTGCAACATCGATCGAACTTGGTCATGTAACATCGGTCGACGCTAAGGTTGTGTTGTCGATCGATGGTAGTCTTATACTTCGACTCTCCAAATGATCAGGTACGAATTATTCTCCACTAAATGCTCCAAAAGCTCCAAGTATCTCCATATATCTCCAAAACATACTTGGACATGTGGAAGACCATAAGACATAGTCTAGACACACATAATAGACCCTAAATAGAGCCTGTAACATGGCCTGAAACTGGTAATAAATAGGTTATATCAAACATGCACAACCAACACTAGTAACTTAAACCAAACCGAAAAAAACATAATGTGTATCTAAAAGCTTAACCCGAGGTTCCCAATATATAACATAGTACCTTAGACTAATTGCCTAAGTACACATATCCTATTAGGTATAACTTGAAGCTTTGCAATCTGACTGCGTAATACTCAATAGTTGATTTGTCCGGACAAAGACAAATATCATATGAAACCCGTACTTTAATAACAATCTTTATGCATTATATACTTAATCTTTCAAAAACATCTTACCGATGTTATAGATTAACCTTGAAGTTTTCAGTCAACCATCTTTATACGTAAAATATATAAAGCGACATTTGCAAGGACAACATCGCTAGCTAATGTTGTTCATTCCCGTCCTAGAGTAAGGTCTCTTACTCACTGATTACCTGCATAACAAATGATTCATGAGTAACTACTTTACTCTATGAGTCTAGTCCAACACCCCAACACATATCAACACTATCCCGAGCAATCAACACTATTTGTATGCAATGGAAACAGATTCCATAACTAATATAAATTGAAGGCTTTCATTCCATTATTATGAATCTTATATCATTCTCCACTTCCCATTCCCGTCTCTCACATCCACTAATATACTCATACATATATCTGTATATGTTAAACCCAAATCCATAGAAGCTAAGAGCTTAGCGGGTAAATAACAATCATCGCCGTCACTGATCACTTAATGAACATCCCACACTGAATCGTCACCCAGTACATGATTTCTGGGGCGCTACCCCATATTTGTGTCTTTGTGCCCTTGAACCTTCACGCGCCACCACACAAAGAACAAGTCACAGTCACAGTCACAACATTCGTACATGAATATTTTGGAAGGCATGTTTATACTAAGACTTCACATGATCAATACTTCCATATTTATTCACATACACACACACATACACACATATATATATACTTGAGAACAAGTACTAAGACTCGGATAAACCTCAATGAGCAGTTAACAATATTTCACATGATTTCTCACAACTTCATGGATTATCAAGGATCAAGAGATAATGTTTAACTATTCGTGTTTAACCGATGCAGCTCAATCATGCAACATACATACATGATCTACGCAGTCATCTATCTAGAATCACCTTTGATTCCATGATATTGACTAAGAAGACAAGAATCGAGCTCAAGCTAAGCATACACCACTTGTGGGCACTCTAGATTCAGAACGAACACGAGGAATTATCCAGTTGATCATTCCAATCTTCTCGACCAACTGAACTCAAACCTTTTCGGGGTGGAAGAAAAAGATGAAACAGTCCGTCTCAATAGATAACACAAATTTTGCAACGGACTACTGGTCTAGGAGAGAAAATTTGAACAAGATAGCATTCCAGTCGGCTCACCTCAAAGCAAAACAAACACAACAAAATCGTTTAAATGCAACTAATCCAAACAACATCAAACATCTTACCGAGTTATCACTTCATGGTTGATATCTCATTATTTTGATGAGTTCTAGCATTTGTTATTGTTGGGGTCAAATCGGTCACCGACAAAATCAATGCTAGAAAACTCCCTAGAAATATTTCTTATCTAAGAAAAGTATAAATCCAGGACAAAAGTTACGTGTAACTTAAAAAGAAAGAAGTTATACGACAAGTTCTTGGATAGGATGGTCTAATCCAAACAAACAACTGTTGGGGTCAACAACGGTCATTTTGAAATCAACATCTAAAATTGCGTTTCTGTAGGAAATCTTTCTCGACACAATCTCGACAGAGGTCCCCGAGCAAAGGTCTCGACAGAAATGGAGTACGAGACCGAACGAGCATTCCAATTTGCCCGTTTGGCGAGTTGGACCGAGCAAGTAGTCCAACTCGCCCGTTCAGCGAGTTGGACCGAGCAAGCAGTCCAACTCGCCCGTTCGGCGAGTTGGACAAAGCAAGCAGTCCAATTCGCCCGTTCAGCGAGTTGGACCGAACAAGTAGTCTAACTCGCGAATGGGCGAGTTGGACCAAGCAAGCAGTCCAACTCGCCCGGTGTGCGTCTAACTTGTTTTATTCGTAAAATATCAACGGAAACTCCGATTGAGACGAAACGAAAAGAGTTTCATCCGGGATTCAAAGGAGTATGCAAAGGTGATCCAAAGGATTGCTCGTTCGGTCCAACTCGCCCTGTTCATTTTGTAAATGTTTTGATGGTATGCTGGTGTGGTCGTTTCGTAAATTTTTTCAATTTTTCTATGAAAGTTGTATCATAGAATGCTAACTTGTTTCACATTGAAAACGATGTTCCATAAAATATTGTCACGTTTGATTTTACAAAAGTTGTTTCGGAAATTTTTGAGCTTTAATTTTACGAAAGTTATTCCGCGAAATGTCATGAGTTTAGTTTTACGAAAGGTGTTTCGTAAAATGTTGATGAGTTTAATTTCACGAAAGTCGTTATGTCAGCTGTTTTTAAGTTTGGCTGCACGAGAGCCGTTTTCTGGAAAACTCACGTTTTGTGGCTTTTCCCCAAATTTGTTTCTGGGTTTTATCCTTGAAACTTTGGCTGTGATGAGCTTAATTATCGGGAGTCAACTTAATTGGAGATTTTCTCGTTTCCACCAGATTAATCCGAGGAGATTTTGAGTAGTTATTCCGAAGAAGTTTAAGTGACAATCATCGGGAATTCACTGAATATGTCACGTAGGATCGAAGCTTGACTTTTAACGAAATATTTGGTTTCAGAAAACGTTTTAGCAGTGAGGGATACGATCTTTCGGGACTCGAAAGAGAACACAAAGGAGAAGTTGGACGGTGTGCATCTAACTTGTTTTAATTGTAAACACTTCAGAGGTGCCATAAAAGTTTAAAGAACTTAGGATCTAAGAGAACAGTCTAGCGAGCTAGGTCTTAGGCATTTTCATCTCTTGATATATTTTTTGTGACTGTTCAGGCATATCTTGCAAACCAATCTAAACTCTCGGAAAACCGAGAAACTATCGCCATGCATACTCATCTCGCTTCCTAAAGAAAGAAAGAAACAGAATCGTGAACGTCGTCTTAACACCGACTCATTCTTAGCAATTTTCTTAATACCGATATATTCCTAGTCGTCAACCCGAAACTCACCAAGTCACAATTCTAACGTCGTTTTTAAACCAACCTAGATTGTCCATCATTCCAATCTTCGAAATAAAAAACGCACACAACCCTTCAAAATATCGGTTCAGCCGTTTCCTTTTGTAATAAAAGGGAGGGAGTAGGTATGTATACTATACTCCCATACTTCAACACTTTTTTTTGTCTCCGCATAAAAAAAACGCTTTCGAAAAAGAAAATTCTCGCAGCAGTAGACAGAAAATAATTTTGGCAATGCGATGCCTCATAAAACCGATCATCCATTACTTTCGTATAGCTATAACATTTTATACGCAAGAGCTTACGGGAAAACAAGATCGGTGTCATGAAAAACGACTTCGCAATGCGGAAAAGAGAATGAGGAAAACACATTCCTCGTTCGCAAATATCACGAGTATATTACGAGAGACATTTTCAATTTACTTCTATGTTATTCACTCCTCGTAAAACTTACACGAAACATCCTTCGTATAGCCACTCCAAGTTATGCGAAGAACCTTTCGGAAACGAACGTAGCCAGTTTTACGGAGAAGTGTTTTGGGACGATTTACGTATAGCTAAAAACAAAGTTATATGACTCGTCTCTCAACAAAAAAAAACTAAACTTTATCTCTTCGCACTACAATCTTACAGATATCATTCTTTAGCCATGCGGCTCGCTGGCTTCTACCTCTCATGATACCTCGGTTCCATTCGAACAGGCAATCATCTCGCACGGGTTCTTTATCGAGCCTCTTAGGTTTTGTCTTCATCATACAAAAACAAAACAATTTTTGTACGACTATAGGAAACATTATACGAAACATTCATTGTATAACTGATACCTAAAGTGGAAAATCGTTTCTAACACCATTGGCCATCTTAGCACGGAAAACTTCAACTTCGCCCATCAATCTCGACAAACGCTCTTTGGCGCTTGGAAAATTACGCCTTCCGATAAAGTCCGAACCAGAATTCGGCATCCTCTTTGGGAAAATTCTAAACTAACATGACCTTAATGTTAATACAAAAGTGCCATGGTCTAATCTGTGACCAGCAACGTCCTCGGCTATGCGGCTGAACACATCCTTCAGACCGAGCCAAAATGTTTGAGCAACCACTGCTCCATCCAATCACTTAATGGCAAAACGACAATCCACGATTAGTCTAAAACGCCAAGTGGAAATAATTATCGTATAACCCAGAATCAAAACTCATACGATAAATTCTTAACATCAAAACTTAGTTGTAACCACCAAACGGTTAACGGTAAACTTAAACTTGTCGACAGCCAACTAAGTTCAATATGTTCCGCAGTTTACTCTAAACCCACAACGTTTTACAAGTAAAAAGCAGCAGATAAGGAAAAACTCGTAACAAAGCTCCTAGAGCTATACGAAACATCCTTAACAATACAAGAAATAAATCTCGGGGGGCCCGACTCTTCACAAAACACAGTGAAGGAAGTCCAACATTCTCAGGGTCAAATTTACGCGACCCATTGGTCCTAATTCATCGCTAACAAATCAAACAATTTAGCGTCCGAACAGGAACAACAGTTTTGACTGCGAACATCCGCAAACAAAACAAAACTTTCTCTGTCGTAAGGTTAAAACAAAACCCTTTCGATTCCACACATCTTCAAGCCCGCAAACATTTCAAGCACGAAATGCGGCATACGAAATAAAAACTCAACCTTCGACACAGCGAGACGTCGCTGACGCTCGAAGAATTGTTTTTTTTTTGTCAAAAACTTTCTGAAGCGAAATGCTCACCTTAATAACCGTCCATCCGCGACTATAAAACACTCACACCTTCTTAAACATGTATCCTTCGCGAAGATTCAAGAAAGGTAATATCTACCAATAATTTTGTTGCTGATCACAACAAAATCTCAATGTCCTAAACATACAAGCCATCTCGTAGAGATAGCTCTCGAACATCCGACACAAGGGTAATAGCGCTATAAAAGAAATACGAAATTTTGGTCAGTACTTTCAGGAGACTTAAAAATTGTCCACGAAGAGATGCTCGATTCCTACCATACAAGTCGTATAAAGCCGAGAACATATAACATACTTTAAAGTGGGATGGAATCAGGTCGAAAGCGACACGGGAAACATAAGCCGAAGTAGTCATCGTACCCCTAAAACCGTGATCATACCTGGGTCTAACCTAAATCCAGGACACTGGTCTCTAACATCTCTAGGCATAGTATCAAACACCCTGATACGAGATCCCAAAATTTTCTCTTGGCTAATACTCAAACGTCTTTAGAAATCCAGCAGGTTTACACTCTGCAGAAAACTCTCGAAAACAGACAACGAGTATAGCAGTTCACCTAGAGTTAGATTATGAGATGACAACTCATACTCTTCCCTCTACATTCACACGAATACAAACACACTCTTAAAAAGAGAAACACGATTCATTAAAAGAAAACTCGCAAAGCGGCTGGGATCCGAAGCCACACGCTGTCGGTCCCGAAAACTTAAATACAACCACACTCGACCAATGTCAACGGCCTACGAGGCTAGTCTTGAGGACAACAAAGGTCCAATATACAATGCCACTGACAGCAACATGCCCGGTTATCTCTCCACGACACATAGCTAAACCATAAAGATCTCACTGGAAAACAGGACGTAAGAACCTTATCTTCAGAACGAACTAAGAAAGGCTTGATCTCTTTTAAGAGTACATATGCAGCCTTCACAAGGCGCATCCCCAATCCTACTGCATTCCTCTCTTGGAGGAGTGAGTAGACCACTTTCAACGGAACTTCTCAACCATTGATTCCACCTTACTTACTAAACTTGCCAAACCGCTCGCTAGAACCTCACGATTCTAACGAACCTGGAGGGCTAACTGTTGGGTTCAAAATCGGTCACAACAGAATCAATGCTAAAAAAGTCCCGAGAAATATTTCTTATCTAAAAATAAGTATAAATTCAAGACAAAAGCTTCGTGCAATTTAAAAGAAATAAGTTATACGAGAAGTTCTCGGATAGGATCCAAACAAACGACTATTGGGGTCAACAACCGTCATCTCAAAATCAACGTCTAAAATTACATTTTTGTAAGAAAGATTTGTCGACACATTCTTGACAAAGGTTACCGAGCAAAGGACTTGAGAGAAATGAAGTACGGGACCGAACGAGGAGTCCAATTTGCCCGTTTGGCGAGTTGGACCGAGCAAGCAATCCAACTAGCCCGTTCAGTGACTTGGACCGAGCAAGCAAGTCCAACTCGCCCGTTCGGCGAGTTGAACCAATCAAGCAGTCCAACTCGCCCGTTTGGCGAGTGGACCAGACAAGCAATCCAACTAGCCGGCTCGACGAGTTGGATCAACTCCTCCCGACTCACCATAAGGCGACATGGACCGGATCTTATGCCTTCCGTTGAACCTCAACAGATCCTTCCATCATTTTGTCTCGATCGGAATTACCGTTGGAGGCTTACGACAAAAAAACCGCGAAGACTCGTTTTCTCGTATGAAGTTTCACGTTTATCGAATAAAATGAAAATGTATAACTTAGCAACACAGTTGTCTAAATTATACAAGAAGTGTGAACTTCCTCGTTAAATTGACGCCGTATCAAGAAACGTTCTTCCAAAGAAATTGTAAAAATGTTTAAGTCGAAAAACGGGCCCAAAGAGGCCTAAAATGCGGCTAAAGACCCACTTGCGTTTTCGTACGATATGGCGGCATATATTTGCTCACAGGAGAAAATAATTGTAGAAAATCAAGAGATAAATGTCAAGTTTACACGATAATGATGAAGATCGAGGAGAAAAAGGAATATTCCTGAAAAGCGATAAACTCGACCTAGGGATGAAAAAGGAAAGGGGAACCGACCTAGAAGGCATATATAAGGGGAGCTGAAGCTAAAGGCGCAAGGATCTGAAGATTTGGACCTAGAGAAGCTTTGTTAGCTGATAAGAACTTAGAACTTAGAACTTAGGTGGCTAGAAGGACATAGTTATACTCAGACGTTTCTCCATCTTTGTTCGACGATTCTGATTTCCTTAGAATCTACAACTCATTGCACTTAGAAACCCTAAGCTTTATTCTCGACAATCTCGGTTTCTATGAATGGCACTTGATTACCAGAAGAACTTGCTCCGACAATTCGATCTCTTGGTCCACTATTTTTAATTGAACTACGTCCGACTTGATCCTCGAAAGGGGTACCTAGGGCAGCCTTTCTTAAGGTCCAGTCCCAAATCCTTCAAACCTTTTTCGTCTTTTTATCTATTGCTAAGCGAGTTGAAGCCACATAGGTTTCCCGCGACATAGGTGGTAGATCTAGAAAACTTAGTCTCGTTTTACTGCTTGTGTTATACGAACTCTTTTCTGATCCCGTTTGCAGACAAGCTTCATGTAAGATTTGTCTCTAGAGCGCTCGTACGCAAATTCGAAATAAATATCTATTTTTTTTCTAAATTTGTTTTGTTATATTTTCATGTTTTCCAAGTTTCTCGATTACTTGTCGTTGGCTCTCGCAGAGAATCCGGGATCTCAGGGAAAGTTAGGATTTCTTGACTTTCCTTAATTTACAGGAAAAACCGATGGTGTGAATTTCGGTTCCCACATTTATTAGTTCATTTAAATCATTTTAGGATGCATTTAAGTTTATATATTGCATTTGGGTTCATTTCCATATAACATGGGTTAAATAGCACATTGAGAAGTTTGGTGCGAAATCATAAGATTATTCATGCAAAATAGTAAGTTCATGGATGATTTGAAAACCATCAAGAGATGAGGGAAGAATGTCAAAATTAGGAGGGGCTCTGGAGTAACCAATCAAAATTTGGGGTTGATTCAAAGGAGGTTTCCGCAAATTTCAAAGTTTGGGCCGATTTGTAAATATTCAGAAACCAAAGGATCTAAAATGCTAATAAGGATAAATCGGCCATTGATGTTGCTTGAACCTTCTTCTCTCCGGATCAGCTCGATTTGGATGATGAAGCTCACCGGAGATCGCAGAGGAGGAGATGAACACAACGACAAACCTTGATTCCGACTATGGTAGAGGAGCTTTTCGTAGGAACTTGAGATTAGGAATCGTGGAGGAGGCACAATGGCTTGGAATGATGAGAACGACGACAACGACATGTAGCAGAGTCACGACGAAGACTGTTGGAACAATAATGGCCATTGGGATTTTATTAAATGTGAAAAAACAAATGATATTGGGCTTCAACCCAAAAGAAATGTCAAATGGCTAAGTTGGGAGAGTCCCACATCGGCCAAGAAAGCGAAAATGAAGTTCTATAAATATGCCCCTCTATTCTCTTGGCTTAAATGGTTTCAAGAGATAGGATGGCTCCCCACACGCGCATTGCCGCCGCCGTCCGGACAGCCCGGCTCCGCTTGATGTGTGCTTATGCTTGGGAGAATTGGCCCCATGGTCACAACAAGATATTCTTTTTGGGCCAATGTAAGTTCAAAGTTTTGACCCATTTCCTTCCTAAAAACAGCATACGTTTTGACCCATTTCCTTCCTAAAAACAGCATAAGTTATGACCCATTTCCTTTCTAAAAACAGCATGTGTTTTGTTTTAAATGACATGTAGTTCGTGAACAAAACAACATGCTTTCTCTCTTCTTGATGAAAATGATTAAACGAGAAAAGATCTTACATATTAAGTTTCATAACTCCTCAACTCCAAGATCTTCGCGAGATTCCGCTAACATTCACACTTGATGCATCAGTTACGGAAAGTGTCTCGTCTTCTTCTCTTTAAATAACTCGTCTCCTTCTCATTCATTCACACTTTTCTAATCAAGAAAAACTAACAAAAATCTCCTAGCGTACATTTTATAGAGACTGTTTCGTCTATTATTAGTTCGTAGGGGCTTGTTCACGAGTGCCTCGTGACAGGCTAGCATGGTTTTATCATAGGAATCTGATTCATATAAGTCTAGAACCTATGGAGTATTAAGAGTTAAGAAAGATATTCGTCTCGACTCCATGTTCTGTTTTTCAAAAAACGTTTCATTTCATCTATTTCGTTGAACTCTCGCTTTTTATTTAATTCGTCTACATCGACTTAGGTTTTCTGGCTTCTACAGTCTTAACTCTTAATAACTTTCTATCCAAGCTTTATTCAGATTGATGTTTAATACATCTTTATAAAACGGTTTTACAAGGATTTATTAACGGGTTTTTTTTTTTTAATTGGAACGGTGTTTGCCATTTGGTCTCTGCATTTCTGCGAAACGTTTTTCTCTCTTGTAAACGGGTATATGATTTGATTTTACCATTTCAGGGAGATGTTTTTGTATATTATCAGCTCTATACACGATTCGTTTCCACAAACGCTTTCTTAAGCGGGTTTGTGAAAACAATCAAAAGTCTACCCCAATGGCTTATGTAAACGCTTTTAAGCAAGTTTGAAAAATATTGTTAGACTCTATGTTTTGGTGATTTTAAACAATTTTAGCGATCTCTAGTAAAATCAAACGAATCATATAAAAATTATTGTCTATAAATACTATGTTGTTTGCTATCGATGTACTGATACACTTTCTTGTTTTTGTCAATTGGAAAATGACAACCGATAACAACAACACCATTGATGATAAAAATCCATTGAAAAGTTCTCCAATTGATGCAACCACAACCGCTGGAACAACATGAACCACTGCTGTAGGAATCACAAGTACTGCAATGAAACTGCACATCGTAGCTTGTTCGGTGCTGGTCTGTACCCAATGGGTGGTTTAAGTGACGCCTCTGCAGGTGCTCCAGTATCCAACTCTTCAGGCCATACCAGTTCCAGTCTCTCAAGGACTGATGCGAGACAAATTTGATGGAAAAAAATTTAAAACGTGGAAGAAAAAGATGGTTTTCTACCTCACAACATTGGAGCTGGACCAAATTCATTGTGGAGGACAATCCTATTTTCCCTTACGGGATTGATGATGTGCACATTCTCGGGAGTGTTGATGTGCTGATATAAAAAAAGTTACTTGAAACACTTTCTCTCTCAAATAAGAGGTCCGGTTGTAGTACTTAGGGTTCGAACCCACATGGAGCGTGGGCACACAATAGACTAAATTTATGATGATTAAGTAGGAAGTAAGTTATAGTGCTCAATTAAGTAGTTGGTTTGTAGACAATAATGATAAATACCTAGATTTAGGGTTTCATGTAATAGAATTATGATTTATAGATGAAAAGAGTGTATGATAAACAGTCCTAGAACTCGAATGCAATAGTAAGATATCCAGCTCTCACTACGATTCTAATCAGATGACTAAGTCTTTGTTCCAGCTGTCGTTGTGTGAACAAGGAGTGAGTGCCGATCGATACTATGGTATGAGTGTCGATCGATACTTCCTTAGCCAAGCATTAACATGCTAACCAATATGTTCACTAGGTTAACTAGACCAGCCGTGGCATGACCTAACAACCTATCTCTGCAGAATTAATTCAGGTAATAAACCTACTGTCGTAGTTATCAGTATCCTAGGTTCATGGTTCTAGTTAACTACTCTAGAGCAAAATCAATAAGCACAATTCTGATGAAGGATCCTAAATAACCCTAGGAATTCTATGTCTCAACAGTTCATATAAACTCTAATAAAACCCTAAATCTTACAAAAGAAACTACTCAGACATGCCTAAGCAAAGCAAAACAAATATATTATAGAATGCATAAATAGACAGAGTAAGAAATTTAAAGTTCGAATAAAAATCTCTGAAGGAGTCTTGATTTTTTCTCCAAAACTAAGTAACTAAGATTCTAAATATTGTGGCTATTGTTTTTGGTGGTGTACTGCCAAAAAAATGGCAAACACATAAATAATAGGTATTAGGTCGGCCATGGGTAGTATTGTAATTATGTGGAACTTCTGGGCTTCAAGTTGCTCACAAACAAGTCGGCCCGTCCTACTCTCTTTGGGGTCGATCGATACCACGAAGGTAGTGTCGATCAACACTTCTCCTGGATCTCGACTCTGACTTCTAATTTGTTCAATATCTGCGAGTTTCCTTATCATATTCTCGACATTGGTCCATAATCTCCTCATTGCTCCAAAACATACTTGACCTGAAAAGACTCTAAAATTGACTCCAAACATATATAATAGTATCTAAAAAAACATATACTCCAAGTGAAAACTGTTAAAATCCATAGTATATCAACTTCCCCAAACTAGTCATTTTGCTTGTCTTCAAGAAAAACATAGAACGATCCTGTAAAGAGGTTTGAAAACACAAGGACTCACAATTTTAAACTTTAATACCTTCACCTCTGAAATTTTGCAAGCGATATCAGAAAGGTACCAACTTCAAGGTAACTTCCATGTACTAGACTTTAGCTTAGCAACGAAACCTTGCAGCCCACTGTTTGATATTCGCCTGACTCATCGCTCTACTGACCTCATGTATGCAAATAAATGTGTAGGCTAAATCTTGGGAGTATCGATCAAAAGACACATGGACTCCTATCCCAGAAAGTATCTGAACATACATGTAGTCTTCTTTGATCCCTTTCCTACCTCTCCTCTTCTCTAAAGCTTTTTTTTTTCCAGTGAACAATGATTCCGATGCAGTCCGTCTTGTTCATCTTCCTTTTTCTTTTTGAAAAAGTGTAGGCGAATAACAAAGTCATAGGAATTTTTCTTAGCCCTCGCTTCCAACAATGTGTGATCATTCCTTTCCCAATTAGAATAATGGGGTCATAGGAAATTTTCATACCCCTCTGCATCTTTCAGGAAATCATCTCAATCTTTTTATTTTCTAGATGTCGAAGAGAGATGAGAGAAGGGAACCAGAAACACACAGACTTTTACCTTCCAGACTTGCAGGAGAAATCCAATCCAGTGTATACCAAGCCCCAAAATAAGCAAGTTAAGTTGATTAAGGTTGGAAGTCAGCTTTGGTTCTTTTAGACTTTCTCAGTTACATAAATGTATTTGGAAGGTGATCCACTTAGGTGTTTCCATTCAGTGCACCCCGCAATCAATAACCTCATAGGATGGTGCTAGAGAGTGATAAGATAATAAGTAAAAACTGAAAAAGTTCATCATCCCATTCTTGACTGTATAAAACTCTCTAAAAACATATAAAAATCAAAGTAAAACACAATATAAGTAAAACCTCCCCCATACATAAAAAACATTGTCCCAGTGTTATACATTCTCAAATTGGTGGGAAAATAAATCATAAGAACGAAATTGAACAAGGAAGAAATAGTATACCTGCTCGCTGATGGTGAGTGTCGATCGACACGATTAAGAGACGATCGACCAATGCTCGTGATGCTTTGTTGATCAAAGTTGATCAAGCGTCGGTCGATGGTCAGTGCAGGCTAATCTTCTTCTGATGAAACCCCTAGGAACGGCCACTCTGATTTATGGTTCGAGCGGAACTGGTGACGATGGAATTGTGCAATGAAGTCGAATATGGAATGATGACCTTCAGTGTAGGATCTGCGGAATGATCAAACACTTGTGTAGAAGCGCCCTGGATCGCACAGGTCACCGTGCGGACGTGATCCAAGAGCAATACGATGTTCCGAAGAACAAAGGATTCAACAAGATTAAAGAGAAATGTTTTTTATTAAAAATTTTGAATGAATTACAAAAGAAATACTTAGGACTTTATATAGGAGACATGTGGCTAAACCAAATGTCTGATTATTTCCTAGAAAGTTGACCATTTAATAGAATAAAAAAGACTTGACCATAATCTTGACTTGACCGAAAGTTGGAAAGTTTTGTTGTAAAAGTCTCTTCGGCTGGTCGAGTGACTCTTCAGCTGGTCGAGTGGTCTCTTGGTCTGCTTATGGAATTATTGTGGATCCTGGACGTGAGGAAGGGTGTGCTGGTCGTCCTGAATTCTCCTGGATGATCAGTGATCAAACAATGACTTAGTGGGCTGAATTGTCGAAAATTGGGCCGAGACAGTTTCTCCTCCAATTGGGCTAGCTTCTTCTTTATTCTTCTTGGTTTGTTTCCTGACCTAAACACAAGCCCAACACACATATTTTCCAGTGAAATAAAATCCCACACGTTCCATTTTGAGGCCATAGCTTTTCTCGATCCAGAACTTCATGGATCATACCGATAAGGTCTTGAAAATACCCGTTAAGCCAAACCATGATCAGTGGCTTAGCTTGGTCCTTCATTTCTCTATTTTCCTTGGCATTTATCCTGATTAGGGTTACATCATCTTCGGGTCATTTTTTACCTGAACTAAAATAAACACGAAAAATCAATAAAAATGAAACTAAAACTAATTTAAAGCTTACTAAATGGTTGCGTCCCATCAAGTGTTTGTTTATAGTCTTTAGCTTGATGTTTTGGATGTCTTTGGCTAGTACGGAGGTAATGGAACACTAGTTGAGAAACAAGTATCCACATCTTCTCTGCTCATCTCGAACCAGGTGCGTACAAAACTTTTAATTTCTTCTTCTCCTTTGGTTTTGTGCTCTTGCTGTCTTTGAAGATCTCATGTGTGTAATCCCCTTTCAGCTACAGCTCTTCCATACACTGAATTAACCATCCAATGTTGTTGTTAAGATGGTAGTAGATTGCATCAATCTTCCTGTAGAAATCATCAAACATCCTCTCCTTAGCTGTATTAATGTCAGCTATCATCTCTTCAACTTGATATTTCAAGTAGACCTCAGGTGCTGGCCGACATGGAGGTGTAAAGTGGGCTCCAACCCACTGGAAGCATCCATCATACTCTGGTAGAATCAAATAAATGCCTCCCTTACTATCTGTCACCTCAAGTATTGCTCTCGTAGCCTCTTTTGAAACATTCATGATCATTCCATCCTAAGCCTGTGCATTGCCCTCTTCATCTTTGTAAACTCCATGCTCATACATTTCTACTACATTGACCTTTCTCTAGGTGGAATGGTAGTTTCAATCAAGAAAGTCTCTCGATAGTCTGGAGTCGAGGGGTGTCGATCGATGCTGGTGGTTGGGTGTCGAGCGACGCTAAAGGTTGGGTGTCGATAAATGCCTCACCATCATCTTTGCGTTCTACTACAGAACCATAGTAGCCGACTGCCACAAATCCTGGACCATATCCTATCTCATATATAAGACGTGTTTCCCTTGACCACTTGAAAATGGTCATAGAAATCAGTCTCACTGCTGAGTGAGACATACAGCCCATTTGTCTTCATGTCACAAACAACTTCTACAGTTGCCATGAAGGCTCTCCCAAGTAATATGGAAGAATTCCTGTCTATCTGAATATCCATAACATAAAAATTCACTGGAACTGGGGCATTGCGAATTTGTACCCAAAGATTTTTGACAGTCTCTTCCGAATTCACCTTGGAGCAATACACAAAGGTTAATGAATCACTAGAAGGTTCAATCTTAAGACTCAGCTGCTCAGCCATCACTTTGGGCATAATACTGACTGAAGAACCGGTGTCGCTGAGTGCATTTGGGTAGCTGTGACCTCCAATCTGCAGGGAACCAGGAACTTCCCAGGGTCACTCTTCTTCTTCAATGTAATCCTCTCCTTCATCTTCTCTCTAATATGATTGAACATACACTCAATGTCCTCTTTTGTTTCTCTGCTCTCTCTTAAAAACATCCAGAGTTTGTGGATCAAGTAAGCATCATCGAATTGCATGTCCACTGGGATCCTCATCATCCTCTTTGTGAAACTATCCATCTCTTTGTAATTAGCTTCTCTCTTTAGATGCTGAGGAACCTTGTTCTTCTTCATCTTAGAAGTTTGCACTTTTGTAGCTTGCTCAACAATCATAGTCTATGATGCATCTTCGGTTTGGTGACTTGTGTTCACTTTTGTCTATGTTGATGTATGAGACGAGTGTCTTAAAGAATTCATACGCTCTACATATATACTTGGTAATTGAACTCGGTAAGTCACCGGTGGGGTTTCGATCGACGAACAAGTTTGGATGTCAATTGACGCCGTTTCACAAGAACCTGTAGACCCAGCATGGGGTATCGATTGGTGCTCAGTCTAGGGGGTCCATCGGTTCTCAGCTTTGGGTGTCGATCAGTGCTCAGCTTCCGGTGTTAATCGACACCAATGAGAACTCCAAGAGGACATATTGTCGACTTGAAAGTATCCTTCTTGGATTTTCTCTTCCTCCACCACATGCCAAAAATCATCATATATGATGGCACTCATGTGGTGTTTATGTCCAGCCTCTCCATTTCTTTAATCAGTGCTTCTTGTCAATTCAAAGCTTTGCTAGTATGAACAACTTGAGTGTCAAACTTCTTCACATGGGTGTTGAAGTTCAAACTTGTCATTCAGGTTGGTGTACATGTATCTTCCCATTGAAATCCACTGTAAGACTCTGCTAACCCTCAAGAACCTGATCAATCATTTCTTGAGTAGTTCGTGTAGGATTCTGGTAAGAAGTGTTGGGTTTCTGGTACTACGACTCTTGTTGTAATTACTCCTCTAACCATTGCCATTGGAATTTCTGTTTCCACCATGATTTCCAGACTTCTGAAAACCAGTGCCACTAATGTAGTTCACATCCTCTTCATCACTGATATACTATGGGTTTAAAATTTTTCACCCATAGTATGTATGCTTTATAGTTAGTATTATATATGTTTGGAGTCTGTTTTAGAGTCTTTTCAAGTCTAGGTATGTTTTGGAGAAATGTGGAGATTATGGAGATTTCTGGAGATTAATGATGAGGAAACTCGTAGCTGTTGAAGAATCAGAAGTTAGATTCGATATTTAGGAAGTGTGTTGATTGAAAACACCTTGTTGGTATCGACCGACAATGACGCGTGTAATCCTCATCGAGTAACAACTTGCAAACAGATAAAAGAAAAAACTAAATTTTTTTCTTTTCAAAAAAGACAATGATGGCGAGTAAATGTGCGGACTTGATGGTGAACGACTTGAAGCCCAAAAAGTTTTACATAAATACAAGACTAACCCTGACTGACCTAATACCTATTATTTATGTGCTTTGAAATCTCTTACGCAAAAGTACAATCACACAAACGGACAATCAAGAGACGCTTTTGGTTCTTTTTACCACAATTGTTATTTGACATGGGTGTGTTTTTATTGTTCTAGCATGGTATTAATATCCTAAACAATTTTTCTATCAAATTAACCCTTAATCCTAACACACAAAACAATACTCTTGCCAGGAGAGATCTGGTGTAATACTTAAGGATCGAATCCACAGAGAACAATGCTAGAGAATAATAATCTGAATATAATGCATAGATAAAAATATTGGGGTTCCAATGGAAATCTCTCTAAGGAGTTACGAATCTTCTCCCTAGATAAATCTTAAAACTATGATGGAGTGCTGGTGCACACACACACTTTGCCACAAATCTAGGCACCAGCACACCACACTCAACACAATTTTTTGGTGCAATACATAAAGTATAAATATAAACCCTAAATTCTAGGTCAAAACTCATCCATGGGTAATCTTGTAATATTATGTCATGTCTCTAGCTTGGGCTCGAAATCGGCTGTCAGCGAATTAGTCATCGATCAATTTCAGATGTGCAACATCGATCGATCTTGGTCATGTAACATCGTTCGATGCCGAGATAGTGTCGTCGATTGACGACAATCTTATACTTCGACTCTCACAATAATCAGCTACGGATTATTCTCCTCTAAATACTCCAAAAGCTCCAAGTATCTCCATATATCTCCAAAGCATACCTGGACCTGTAAAAACCTTAAAACATAGCCTAGACACATATAATAGACCCTAAATAGAGCTTATAACATGGCCTGAAACTGGTAATAAATAGGCTATATCAACTCCCCCCAAACTTAACCTTTTTCTTGTCCTCAAACAAACAAGCCTGCAAAAGAGGTTTTGAAAGCGAAGACTCACATAATATCTAAGTACAACTGTCACCTTACTTTATTGCAGCCATATCCTATCAAGTCAATCACAAAGAAACTTTATATACCATATCCTAGTATTGCAACAAATTCCATTCTACCAACAACTTAGCAAATACTAGTCTGACTCGCCCCTCTACTGATTTCATTTCTTTGCATAAAATAAAAGTGCAGGCTTTACCTTGGGAGTATCGATCAAAGGATATATGGACTCTTACCTCTGCAAGTATCTGAACACACATGTAGCCTTCTTTGATTCCTTTCCTCTCTCTCTTCTCACTTCTTCTCACTTCTTCTCAGTCAATATCTCCTTTATTTTGAGGGTATCATTTTATTTTTTTAATTGAATGAGATATTTGGATAGGCTTCCATGAATCAAGCCCTAATGGTTTTTGCCAGCAGATCCTCTTCAATTCTTTTTGACCTTTATCTCTTTCTAGGATCATATGAATCAAGCTTTAATGGTTCTAGCCACCAAATCATGTTCGACTCCTTTTTAATCTAAAGGGGAGAGAGAGGGGAATCAGAAGCACACAAACTTTTACCTTGCAGACTTGCAGAAGGAATCCGATCCAGTGTATACCAAATCCCAAAGCAAGCAAATAATGTTCAGGATTTGTGTTGGAAATCAGCTTTGGTTCCTTCAAACTTTCTAAGCAAGTGTGATATAGTGGCAGGATGATCCACTTCGGTATCTATAGTAATCTCTGCAAACAACCTTCTAAGAATGGTGCTAAAGCGTGGTTAGTCAATAATAAATTTTGATCATAGTTCTCTTCTTGACTCGATAAAACTTTTTGAAAAACTTATATATAGATAATAAAACTCAAGAACAATAAAAAAACATTAGCAAACCTCCACAATTACATTGTCCCCAGTGTAATCCGCCCCGGATTGGTTAGAGAAAACAAATCATAAGTAAATAGCTGAAGTGTAGAACTCGATAACTCTCTCTGTAAGAGAGTGTCGAGCGATGGTAGGCGGGTTTGGTCGATCAATGGTCGCGATCCACTGTCGACCGATGGTGGCTCTATGGTGTCGATCGATGGTGATTTAAACAGTCTCTAAAAACGAAGTAAACTCGAAATAAAATGTAGTATAAGCGAAAACTAAGTAAAAACTTACTAAACAGTGGGTTGCCTCCCACTCAACGCTTGGTTATAGTCTTAAGCTTGACGTTTTGAACTTTCTGAGTAGATTGGAGGTGGATCACCACTTGGAAAACATGTATCTACATCTTCTTTGCTCTTCTGAAACCATGTACCAATGAAGCTTCGCATTGCTTCATCTCCTCTGGCTTTCTCGTTCTTTTATGGTCTCCTTAGTAACCTCCACTGAATGCATTCTCCTTTGTAGATTCACAATACTGCACGGGAGCATTCTAAGCCTGGCAGTTCTAGTCTCTGATATATCTTCCAATTTCTGAGAAATATCTTCTTTCATCATGCTCTGAGAAAAGCAATGTCATTGAACCTTTCTTCTAATTGTGTTTCTGCTGCGCACTTATGTTTGTCGAAATCAGTATCGATCGATTGCAAGATGATGCCGTCGATCGATGTCACTCTATCTGGTCCACTCGCATGTTGTCTTTGAAAAATATCGAAATCTTGCTTCATCTCATCCATGCGTGTAGTCAAACCGGTGAGGTACTTGTCTATAGGATAGTAGACATCATCAAGCCTCCTGTAGAAATCGTCTAATGACCTCTCTTGAGCTGTGTAGATCTCATTCACAATATCGTCAATCTCTGCTCTGCTGTATGTCTTTGGTTTATGCCTAGACATACCGATCTTTGGTGTATGTTCAGGTAAACATATGTAGCTGTACTCAAACATAGTAGCTCTTTCTAGAGCTGCCATGATATCTGCTTCTTGCACATTCACAACTCTTTCGTCTAGAGCTCGTGCATTACCATTCTCATCTCTATAGATGCCATACTCATCCTTCTTTTCCCAAAAGAAATTCTTCTGCCATCAGCATCAAAAACTCTCGTTCCATACTCTACGCGGCCGTCTATCAGTAGGGGATTTATCCAACTGATCGGTCCTAGAGTTTCTGAAGTAAAGGGGTTAGATGTACAGAACTCGTGGACTCCTGGAATAGCGTTATCGATCGATGCATTCTTTTTGTTGTCGATCGATTGTTGAGTTTGGATCGGCTCATGCCTCTGCTCCTTGTTGTCGCTCGATTCTGGTACCGGTGCGTCTATCAATGACTGTTGCTGTTGTCCAAATAAATTTCCTGATCGTTCATCCATAATAAGGGCGACTCCTACATCCTCCTTAGGTAAAGTTAGTAATCTCCCATAAAGATCTCGTGCATGTCATTTTGTATCTATGAAAATTCCAAACTCATCTAGTATGAGATAACCAGCTTTTGTATCTTCTGCTCTAAGTAAATGTTCTGGTTTTCTGTTGATGTCGTTTGATGGCCAAGATATGCCAATTATTGATGCTGGATTGCCCACTCTCCCGTTCATTACCCAGCCATCTTCTTCTACCAGTGCCAGGCTGCGAGATTCAATTCGATCTTCCTCTCTGTAATTTGCATTGTAGTCTCCGTAAACTTTATCATATCCGTGGTAAGCCGGATTGGTGTTGATCGATGGGGTATGTGGAGCATTGATCGATGCTCGATAATCAGACTGGTGACTAAAAAGGTTTCCAGCTCCATTAGCCATTGCAAGTATGTCTGCTACATCTTCCTTTGTAACATGTAGAATTCTGCCATCCATAGCTCTTGCATTACCATCTGGATTTCTCATAATACAGAACTCATCTGGTTGTAGATAACCATATTCTCTTTCGCGTTTTGCAGCTGAATCACATTCGGTTTTGTGATTCGTTCCCCGTATCGATCGATGGTGTATGATCGTCGTCGATCGATGTCGATTTCCCAGGTTGATGGGAAACATGAAAAACTCCAGCCTCTTCCATAGAAAGCCCTCGGTACTCAGTTGTTTCTTCATCTTTGTAGTCTTCGTCATACTCGAGGTAGGCTGTGTTGTAGTTGAAGTCTCCATTGTAGGTGTTGACTCGTCCAGATGTTTGAGTGTCGATTGATTCGATAGTGAGCGTGTCGATCGATTGTTGAACTGTAAGGCCGTCGATCGATGTGTTGGGTGGGGTGTTGAATGCTACTTCTTCTGATTCCTCACCGAACTCGTAATCGCAGAAGCATGTGGCCACAAGCTCTGCATCATTGCAGAATTCGATCAGGGTAGCCTTGTTCTTATTTTTGACAGGTTCATAAAAGATATTTTTATCAATTAGAGATAGATACAACCTTTTTAACTTCATGTCGCATAAGGCTCCCACAGTAGTCATGAATGCTCAGAAAAGTAGTAGACAAGAGTTCCAATCTATCCTGATGTCCATCACATGAAAGTCTGTTGGAACTAAGGTATTGTTGATCTGCACTGGAACATCTTTTACCACCCCTCCTGAGTTCACTCTTGAGCAGTCAACGAATGTAAAAGAATCGTTGGAGGGTTCCACTTTAAGGTCCAACTCCTCTGCCATAGACTTTGGCATAATGCTCACTGAAGATCCAGTGTCACAAAGGGCGTTGGGATATTTGTTTCCTTTGATGAAGCATGAAACCACGAATTTTCCAGGATCACTTTTCTTCTTCAAACAGGTTCTCTACTTAATCTTCTCTCTGAGGTGACTGAACATTATCTCTATGTCATCATCTGTCTCCCTTGTTTCCCTGAAAAACCTCCTCAATCTTTGAGTATAATAAGCCTCATCAAAAGAAATCTCTAAAGGAATTTTAAAAACTCTTTTAGCAAAGCTATCTATCTTCTTTTCATTGGCTTCTAATTAATGTTTTGGGAT
The DNA here is from genome assembly GCA_905132765.1 of Moricandia arvensis. Classification (NCBI taxonomy): domain Eukaryota; kingdom Viridiplantae; phylum Streptophyta; class Magnoliopsida; order Brassicales; family Brassicaceae; genus Moricandia; species Moricandia arvensis. The sequence continues at coordinate 74,561 of CAJHQP010001918.1, forward strand.
ATTTTGCCTCCTCTTTGAGTGTCCCTCATCTTCTCTATCAGTATCCATAGCTTCAGTTCTGTTTGTATTCTGTTCTGAGGCTGTCACGGTCGGACGTACAATAAAACTTGCATCGAGGTTTGGCAGTCGAACCGGGTTTCTTTCATGTCGATCGATGCCAGAGGTGTACTGTCGATCAATTCTTCTATCACACTGTCGATCGATGTCACGAGAACGGTGTCGGTCGACGTTATTTGATTCACACAAAGCCACTGATTCACTAGGTTTCACCATCGATTGATTCTCTCTGGTTGGTGTCGATCAATGTGAATGAGAAGTGCCGAGTGATATGGAATTTCACACACGAAAATCGCTGGTTTGGGGCTTCTCTTTCTTGAATTCCTGCCAGAAATCATCATCAATCAATGCATTGACGTGGTGCTTTTGCCCAAACTCAATCTTCTCTTCAATTAAGTTCTCATGCCTCTTGATGGTCTAACTTGTTTGCATCACTTGATTCTCCAGTTTCCTCACATGAATGCTGAGTTTTTCGAACTTGGTGTTGAGGTTGAGGTACAGACCATCTATCTTTCCATTGAAATCCACAGTCATCTTCTGCTGTCCCTCTAAGACTCTATCAACCATTGCTTCAATTTTGCTTTCCGGACTTTCTGGAGGAGGATTCTGGTAGTAGGAAGATCCATTAGTCATGTTGTTGTTGAAGGGTTTTCGATGTGAATTCTGATTGAAGTTACTCGTTTGACCAGCACCCCTGTTGAAGCCTAAATTCCCTTGTCTCTGGAAACCATTCCCATCAATGTAGTTTACATCTTCTTCAATCTTATTTTCTCCAGACTTAATTGCTTCCACTTCTGCGAAAGTAACATGTTTCTTGAAAAATCTCTGAACACTATCTAGTTTTGCCTTGACTTCTTCAATCTCCTGATGGCTTACCGCTGGAGCTGATTTTCTTCTCTCAAAGTCAGTGTTCTTGGTGCTGCTGCTAGATGCCAGATTCTCAATCAATATTGTGGCTTCTTCAGGGATTCTGGTACTAAAATTTCCTTCACTAGCGGTGTCCAAAACCATCTGGTATTGTAATCTAATACCTCTGAAGAAAGTCCTCAGAAGTTGCACTTCGTTGAACCCGTGATGTGGACAGTCTCTCTAGGAAACTGTGGGAACCGAAATACGCATTGTCGATTTCAGTTGAATTAGGAATGCAGGGTAAACCCTAGTTTCCCAGATGTCCTGGATATCTGCTAAACCACATGCCAATCGATAAGAATACAAAGTAATATTAAAAAAAGAGTAATAATCGAAGAGAAAGCAAATAGATGTGTTATTCCAAATTTGCGTATGAGCGTTTACAACAGAATAGGAGCCTAGGCTATGAGAGCCTTCTGCGAGATCCTAGTTCTAATAACCTAAGACTGCAAAACCCTAGTAGAGTCGCAGCTCGAATAACAAAAACGGAAAGTTGCTCTGAGTGGAGATTTCCGTGTCCTCTCAACATCATCACCCTCAAAGTCCTTATATACTCCTCTAGAGGTGGTTTGCTCTTTCCCCTTCTGCCGTTGGTCGAATTTACCGCTTCGCGGAAATATTCCTTTTTTTCCTCGATCTTCATGATTATCTTTGGAAACTTAACATTTATCTTTTGATCTTGACATTTATCCCTTCGAACTTAACATTTATACTTTCCTGAAAAATAGAAGATAAACCGTCACAAAGTTTGGGCTTGATTTTAGATAAAATCGCGAGTGGGCCTTTAGCCGAGATTTCAACCTCGCCGGGCCATTTTCGGACTTAGGCGTTTCCACGATTTTATCGAGATAACATTATTAAGACGATGTCGTCTGAGAGATAGGATCTTTCGTATGAGACATGTGACTCTAGGTGCTTAGTTAACCGTTACCATCTCATACGATTGACCCGATCCTTTCTCGAGAAAATGAGTTCTTTCGGTAAGGTTCCAATGTCAATCCCAATTGAGACGGAACAAAGATAAGTTCAATCAAGTATCGAAAGAGGGAGTTTAACGAGGATGAGGTGAAACTGGATTGATCCGACTTTCCAAAAGAACGAGTCGGAATGCTTGTGTCATCTAACTCACCCGTTTACGAGTTCGCCTTGTCCAATTCGCCATACGAGCGAGTTGGCCGTGTCGTGCCATACGGGCGAGTTGGTCGGTTCATGCTGACCAACTCGCCCGTATGGTGAGTTGGCCTTGTCCAACACACCATATGGGCGAGTTGGTTGGTCCAAGCTGACCAAGTAGCCCGTATGGCGAGTTGGTAGATCCGTACTGACTAACTAACTTCAACTCACCATACGGGCGAGTTGGTCAGCTCGGTTGAATCCATAATTTAGAATTTAGCTCGGTTGAATCCATAATCAGCTCGATTAATCATGTTTGAGTAGTTCTCCTTGGTAAATTTAGAATTTTATTAGGGTTTATATGTATTGCTAAACATAGAACTGCTAGGTTGAATCCATAAGATCCTTCTTCAGAATTAATCTCATTGCTTGTGTTCTAGAATAGCGAATTAGAACCCTGAACTAAGGATATAGATAAATACGACGGTAGGATCTATACCTGATAATAATTCTGTTGAGATAGGTTGTTAGATGCATGCGAAAGATTGTCTATATTAACTTAGTGAATATATCGATTAGCATGATAATGCTTGTCTAAGTTAATATTGATCGACACTCTTCCATATTATCGATCGACACTTGTTCTTTGCTCGCAAATCAACGACTGGACCAATACTTAGTCATCTGATTAAACTCGCTGCGATAGCTGGATATTTTGCTTTAGTGATCGAGTTATAGGAAGGTTTACCACACACCCTTAGCATCTATATTACAATACTATAACCTGAAACCTTAGATCTAGCTATTCATTCTCATAAGCTTACAAACCAGTTCTCAATTAATATCTACTCTTTACTGCTTTATAGTTACTTGCCTTGCTTAATCTTAATATTTACAAGTCTTTTGTGTGTCCATGCTCTTTGTGGATTCGATTCCTAAGTACTACAACTGATCCTCTTATTTGAGAGAGTAAAGTTGCTCATGGGGTAATTTGAGTGATATAAAATTTGGTGATATTGCTAGGGAGCATTGGATTTGCCATTAGACTTGATTAATAGGTTTCGTCTAGGCTTTTCTTTCTGTCTTAGTTACTTACAAAAAATATTTTATTTGTCTTTCAGGTGCATGCCCAGCAGTACCAGAAGCAACAAGGAATAATAGCTATTAGTCTCAGACCCTACTTTGTTAGAACGCCCAATCCGCAAAGAGAAGCGCAAGACATCGATCGAAAACAGCACTCTTCCACTGATTGCGACTACTTGTGAGCGAGCAACGATCGACAGCAGTACACCTTCGTCAATTGACACTATACCGCGAGCAAGAAACATGGTGGCAACTCTTATACTGACGAGGGATGAGAACAGAGTCATGCATGACCAAGATGGTCATATCTGTGTAATGCAGCAGGATATAGACTGGATGATCAGTGGGCTGTAATCCCTGAACAAGAAGAAGCTGCTAGAGAAGCTACTGCACCTCTAGCTGAGGCTGCTCGCACAAGAACGTTGGCTGAAGCTTGCATACTTTTCACTTGTGGGACAAAAACCTTATCATGGTCACCCACATGTGAATCCGATGGAAAACCTTGAGAGGTTTGAGGATCTAGTTTCTGCTATCAAAGCCAATGGAATCCTTGAAGACTATCTTCTATGTAAGCTCTTCAAGTACTCACTTGGTGGAGATGCTTCATATTGGCTTAAGAAATTACCAACATCATCTCTTTCATCCTGGAAAGACATCAAGAATGCTTTCCCTCGTAATTTCCTTGATGATTCTCGATTCTGAAGACTTGAGGAACAAAATTGCTATATTCACACAAGAGCCTGCAAAATCATTCAAGAGCTCCTGGATAAGATTCAAGTCACATCAGAGAGACTGTCCACACCATTGATTCAACGTGGTACAGCTTCTAAGTACCTTCTTCATAGCCATCGCTGTGGCTTACCAGATGACTCTAGACACTTCTAGTGATGGGAATTTCACCACTATAAATCTAGAAGAGACTGTGAGACTTATTGATAACTTGGCATCTATCAATAGAACTAAGAACTCTCATCTAAAGAGGAAGATATTGACTGATATTCTTGGTAAGGAGCATATGAATGAAGTTAAAGCCAAGATGGACAGTGTTCACAAGCTTCTCAAGAAGCATGTGAGTTTTTCAGAAGATGTATAGGCTGTTTATACCGCCAGTGAGAAGGTCTGAAGAGGATGTGAACTAAATTAGTGGTACTAGTTTTTCGAAGAATGGGAATCATAGTGGAAGCATGAACTCCTATGGCACTGTTTAAAGGGTAATTACAGCCAGATTTCACAACACTAGAGATCTTACAGCAACAACAACAGCAGTAACATGAACTATGGAGCTTATTCTTACCAAAATATTCCACCAGCAACTCAAGGAGGCAAAATAGAGAATATGATTGATCAGGTTCTTGAGGGTCAGCAGAAGTTGACAGTGGATTTTCATGGAAAGATAGATGTTGTATACACCAACCTGAATGACAAATTCGAAGCTCTCAACACCCATGTGAAGAAGTTAGAGACTCAAGTGGTTCAGAAAAATGAAGCTATGAGAAATCAGGAGGCAAAAATCAAAGGAAAAGGAGAGGTTGGGCAGAAACACCACGTGAATGCACTGGCAGATGATGATTTCTGGCAAGTGATGAAGGAGGAGAATATCTAAGAAAGCGACTTTCAAGTCGAAAGTTCAATGTCCTTCGGCGTTTCTCATTGGTGTCAATCGACACCGAGACAGACTATCGTTCGATATCAGAGACATATCGTCGATCGACATCAGAGGCCGAGCACCGATCGACACCCCATCCTGAGTCCACAAGATCTTGTGAATCAACAAGCATTTTTCGACACCCACACATGTTCGTCGATCGATACCTACCAGTTACCTACCGAGTGTGATTGTCAAGTATTAAGGTAGAATGTCTCAATGCTTCAAGACACTCATCTAAGACATCAACAAAACCTATGGGGGACACTGACCGGCAAAATGAAGATGCACCAGAGCCTATGATCATTGACCAGGCTACAAAGGATCAAGTTTCTAAGAGAGAGAAGAACAAGGTTCCTAAGCATCTAAGAAGAGAAGCTAATGAGAAAGAAATGGATAATTTCACCAATCGGATGATGAGGATTCCTGTGACCATCCCATTCAGTGAAGCTTATTGGGTCCACTGGTTATGCATATTTTCAGATAGATCAGAGAGATAGACGAGGACATTGAGTGTATGTTCCGTTAGATCATAGAGAAGCTGAAGCGAAGGATTACACTGAAGAAGAAGAGTGATCCTGGGAAGTTCGTGGTTACTTGCATGATTGGAGCTCACAATTACTATAATGCCTTTTGTGACACGGTTATTCATTCAGCATTATGCCCATGTCTATGGCTGAGTACCTGAGTCTGAAGATAGAACTTTCTAACGATTCATTCACTTTCATGGATTGTTCCAAGGTAATTTCAGGAGGGATTTTCAGAAATCTTCAGGTACAAATCTGCAATGCTCTAGTTCTAGTAGGTTTTCATGTTATGGATATTCAGATAGACATGAATTCTTCTCTATTACTTGGGAGAGCCTTCATGGCTACTGTAGAGGTTGTTTGCGACATGAAGACAAACATGCTATATCTGTCACTCATCAGTTAGCCTGATTTCTATTACCCTGTCCAAGTGGTCAAGGGAAAAAACGCCCTATATTGAGATAGGAGATGATCAATGTTTGTGGAATTTTGTTATTCTGATTCTGCCACAGAGTACGAAGATTATGGAGAAGCGCGATCGACACCCAAATAGAAGCGTCGATTGACAGTCCTGCAATTCCAGCATACCGAGAATCTTTTATGGTTGAAGCCACAATTTCACCTAAGGGATAGTCAGTGTAGTAGCACCAGATGAGCATGGAGTCTACAGAGATGAACAGGGAAATGCACGAGATGAGGATGGAAGGATCATCAATGTTTGAAAATAGGTTATGAGAGCAATTCTGAAGATGGCAGATAGTAAGGGAGATAGTTATTTGAGTCTACCAGAGTATGATGGATGTTTCCTGCTTCCTGTAGCCCACCTTACACCTCTATGTTGGCCAGCACCTGATAAATAGAGGAGAGAAAAAATTAAAATATGACAGCTGACATCTACAGAGCTCAAGAGAGGATGTATGATAAGTTCTACAAGAATATCGATGCAAGGTACTATCCTCTCAACAACAGAATTGGATGGATCAACAAATGTATGGAAGAGCTACAACTGAAAGTTGATTACACACATGAGATTATCCAGAGACAGCAAGAGAAAAGAACCAAAAGAGAAGAAGCCATCAAAGCTTTGTAGGCACATGGTTCGAGATGAGCTGAGAAGATGTGTATACTTATTTTCCAACTAGTGTTACATTATCTCCATACTAATCCAAAACATGAAAACTTGAAGCTATAGACTATAAATAAGCATATGATGGAGGCAACCATTTACTAAGTTTTAAGTTAGTTTTTATTTTCGGTTTTACTGATTTATCGTGTTTAATATATTACAGGTCAAAAAAGACCTGAGAAAACGCAACTGCACATAGCATCGACCGACACATGATCACTGCCGGTCGACGGACCAACCTGAGCATCGATCGATTTTCACTTAAATGTGTCGATCGACACTCAACATCAGCAAGCATGTATACTGTTTTCCTTGTTAAATTTCATTCTTTTATTTATTTTCCCACCAATCAGAGACTTTATAACACTGGGTAAAATGTTGTTTAAGTCCGGGGGAGGTTTACTGATATTGTGTTTTATTTCGAGTTTTATTTTTATGTGTGTTTTATTGAGTTTTTATAGAGCCAAGAAGGGGATTTTGATTGTTTTCTATTTTTACTTATTATCTAACCACTCTATAGCACCATTCTTTGTTTTAATGAATAAAGAGTGTACTAGAGATACCAAAGTGGATAACATGCCAGTCATATTCACACTTTCTGAGAATGTTTGAAGGAACCGAACCTGAAATCTAACCTGGTTGAACTTAATTTGCTTGCTTTGGGGCTTGATAAACACTAGATCGGATTCCTCGTGCAAGTTTCGAAGGTAAAGTCTGTGTGTTTCTGGTTCCCCTCTCTTTCCCCTTCACAGTAAAAATAATGTGAACAGGATTTGGTGGCTAAAACCATTAAAGCTTGATTCACAGAATTCTAGAAAGAGATAAAGGATAAAAAGAAGTGAACATGTTGTGGTGGCAAAAACCATTAGGGCTTGATTCATGGAAGCATGTCCAAAATATCTCAGTCAATTAAAATAAAATAAAATGATAGCCTTCAAGAAAGGGAGACATTGACTGAGAGAAGTGAGAAGGGAGAGAGGAAAGAGATCATAGAAGGCTTCATGTTTGTTCAAATACTTGTGATATGGCTGAGTAGTCGGGGAGTTATCTTAGGGTGTTAGGGGTTTTAGATCCGCGAGCTAGAAATAAATAAATTTATATTTATTTTTCTTCATTCATTGCATCTAGTGTTGTAAATTATTGAACTTGCCCGCGGGCCGGGCCCGGTAAGCATTGCTGCGGGGCGGGATTGGGCATTAACATTCAGGTGCAATTTTGAAGCAGGCCTAGCGGGATATGTACTGCGCGGAATTGGGCTTCACGCGGGATGGGCCCAAATGAGCCTGCGGGAAATTGAGGACCCGCATCCATTTCTTTGTGTTCGTCACTTTCGAAGTGAACACCCGCATCCATTTCTTTGTGACCTCGACGGTATCGGAGATCGAGGAGGTTATCACACCAGAGGACTCCGAGAGGACGACTCTTCTTACCGGCTCCAATAGTTTGTCTTCACCCGAACCGTTGCGTCGTCGAGTGTCCGGTAAGTCTCCGGTGGACGGAGGATCTCGTCGGATTTGCTGGCAACAGTCGTTCGGGCCATGACATCGTATGTCATCGCAAGTCCGGAGAAGTGTGGTGTATGGAGATCAACCAAGGAATAGGTTTGTGTCTGAACTGACCAGAATCTTACTTTCAACTTGGCTTAAAGCGGTGTTTTTAATGCCTCTGTTTACTCTTGTTATTAACCGGTGTATTGCAAGAGACAGTACTTTGTATTTCAATGTCCTCATCTACTTTAAAATGTAATCCAGGTTTGCTCGGGTTCATGGGATTGCACGATCAATTTATGGGACACAAATGAGTCTACTTCAGAGTTGTCAGTACCAGGGAAGAAAAGAAAAGGGAATAATCAGGCCGAGGAAGCTCAGTTAGAGGTACAGTCAATAAAGTCTGGATGATATGCAAACTCTCTTGAAAAGCATTGTCTGCATTTCAGATCAAGAGGAATAGACAAATGTACTCTCTAACAGTTGAAGTATCTAATTGCAATTTCGATATTGTCGTTTTCACAAGGAGAGGCAGAGACTACATTTGTTGGACACACACAGTGTGTCTCATCAGTTGTTTGGCCAGAGCATGATGTAATATATTCCTGTTCATGGGACCATTCCATAAGGAGATGGGATGTTGAGACAGGGAAAGATTCTTTGAACCTTGTATGCCTTCTAACACTCCTTTGCTTTCTCATGACATACCAGACCCGCTGTTGCTGAACAAATCAGTGCTTGTAAGTTGAGCCAGTTTGTTTCTGTCAAATTGTAGTACTGTGGAAAAGCTCTCAACACGGTAGATGTTGGTGGTGAAGGTTCTGCACTGGTAGCTGGTGGTGGTTCAGATCCAATCCTTAGAGTATGGGATCCTCGTAAGCCTGGTAAGTAATCGATAAGAGCACACGCGTAGTCAAACTATATAACCAGACACCGAGTTTATCACACAGTTGATTGACTATTTGCATTGTGTAGGAACATCCGCTCCCGTGTTTCAGTTTGCTTCACACTCATCATGGATATCCGCCTGTAAATGGCACAGCAGCTCTTGGTTTCACTTGCTCTCCGCTTCCTATGATGGCAGAATCATGCTCTGGGATCTCAGAACCGCTGTAACTAAACACACACAAACATGCTTCTTTCTGTTACAATCTGCGGTTTTCGTGCTTTTGAAACTAATATTCTTCCTCTATTTGCAGTGGCCTTTGTCAATTATCGAAACGCACAAGGATAAGGTAAAGCAACACACAAATCTTATCGTCTACTCTTCCTTTTCTTTCTTTCTTTTTTTGTTACTCAAAGAGTGCAAACATATCGGTTTTATAAGGTTTTATGTGCGGACTGGTGGAAAGGAGACAGCATAGTCAGCGGAGGAGCGGACTCTAACCAATGAGAAACAAGTAAATAATTAATATATTTTTTAAAATTACATTAAAATTCAAACAAACCCTAAAACAATATTAAACAAAGCTGTAAAAAAACCTTGACGGCTTGACGACGCAAAAAAAAAGACACAGACTCCTTAACGACTCAGAAAAACACCCAACAATCAAGCCTATCGTTTAAAGAAGATATGAGTTCAGGTTTTGATCCAAATTTTGAGCCATTGAATACAATGGATCTAGAGACTCAGCAACTCCTTGGAGCTCTTTCAGCAGCTGCTGAGGATGATGAAGGTTCATCTGAGGGAGATAAAAATAAGCAAGGGAAAAAAAGAAGGCTTATTGAAGTTGCGGATGATGAAGATGATAGTGATGTTGAAATCAGTCCTCCACTGACCCAAGATATTAATCTCTGCAAACAATCCACGTGCATAACTGAGATACCCTTGAAGTCCAAGAAACCCATGTTACAGTCTACTCTAGACGATGGAATTGGATCTTCTTCAAAGGCGAGTAAAAACAAAACCAAATCTGTTCAGTTTACCATCCGTGGGGGCAGAAAATTTCCAATCCGAGACAAGGCAATGGTAAGAATAATGCAGTCCATGCCGAGTCAAGCCAACCACAAAAGAAGAAGAAGATTCAAGAGGAGCATCTTGATTTGGAAGGTGAATCGAAAGAGGATGAAATGGATAATCAAAAGAGGCTAGGCATTGGTCTGATGTATGGGTCGATTTTTCTAAGATTCGAAAACCCAATGGTGAGGAGAAAGCTAAATGCAATCATTGTAAGAATGAGTATGCATGGAGCTCCCACTCGCACGGAACAACTGGTTTGAGAAGACATCGTGATAGATGTAAACTTTATCCAAGGAATCTCCGTACCAAAAAACTTGATGTTGAAGCCAAACTTGTAAGTGGCAAGTATGATCATGTTGTGTTCAGGCAGCTGGTAACCAAGACTATAATTCAGCATGACCTACCTTACTCTTACGTTGAGTATGAGAAAGTCAGAGAGACTTGGAAGTACTTGAATGCTGATGTCAAATTCATTTGCCGTAACACAGCTAGAGCAGATGTCTATCGTTTTTATGAAAATGAGAGAGAGACATTAAAGAGGGAGTTAGCTAGTTTTCCTGGAAGAGTAAGCTTCACTTCTGATTTATGGTCATCATTGAAACGTGAGGGTTATATGTGTGTGACAGCACATTACATTGACCGGAATTGGAAGCTGAACAGTAAAATCTTGACGTTTTGTGCTCTCCCACCGCCTCATACAGGTATGAATGTTGCAATGAAGCTTCTTGAATCAGTGGAAGAGTGGGGACTTCAAAAAAAAATGTTCTCTCTCACATTAGATAATGCTACAAGTAATGATTCGATGCAGGATATTGTGAAATCTCAACTGCTTTTGAGGAATGATTTGCTGTGTGGAGGTGAGTTTTTTTCATGTTAGATGTGCAGCTCACATACTTAACCTCATTGTGCAAGATGGCTTGAAGGTTATTAAAGACTCTTTGCACAAAGTTAGAGAGAGTATTAAGTATGTAACAGCATCAGAGACACGTGAGATGATGTTTGGAAAATGCGTGGATGCTGCTGGTATAAAAAGAAAAGCTGGTTTGATAATGGATGTGCAGACAAGATGGAATTCGACATTCTATATGCTTGAAAGAGCCCTTCCTTACCGTGAAGCGTTTGTTAAGTTAGAGATATATGATAGGAGAAACTATAAGTTTTTGCCTACAGCTGAGGAATGGAGCAGAGCTGCGAATATATGTGTTTTTTTGGAGCCTTTTGCTAAGATTACTAGTTTGATGTCAAGTTCAAAATATCCAACATCGAACTTGTATTTCTATCAGGTATGGAAGATCCATAATTGGCTCCAGGTAAATGAGGAAAGCGATGATGAGATTGTCCGAAACATGGTGATACTGATGAAAGAGAAGTTCGATAAGTATTGGGAAGAAGTTAGTGATCTTTTTGCAATGACGGCTGTCTTTGATCCACGCCTGAAGCTTCCAGTTTCAGAATATTGTTTAGGTAGACTTGACATGAGTACACGTGTTTTGATTTTATTTACATTATGGATTTCGTGTGCGCTCTTTTTTCCTTTTCGGGTTTTGTCCTAATGGGTTTTCATGATAAGGTTTTTAATGAGGCCACATTGTTGGATTTGGTTATTGTTCATTTACATTAGCATTTGATACTGCCATTGTTACTTCATAAACTTAACACTCATACACCTGAAAACTATATAATGTTGTTGTTGTGTCTTAAGAGCGAAGATACCATATAGCTGAAAATTACAATTTGTCTACGATTATATGATACTATATTTTGTTTTAAACCTGAAAATTCCTTGAAAGCAATGTTACTGCCATTGTTACTTCATAAACCAGCATCGAGGAGAAGTTGTGTCATGGGCCCGCGGGCCTACCCGCATACCCGCTGTTGCAGTGCGGGTCGGGATTGGTCATAGGGTTTAGGACCCGCGTCCCGCGGCGGTACGACCCGCAATGACCCGCCTGAAATTGGTACCATAGTGGGACGGGACAAATGGGTTGCGGGAGAGCCCAATTGCCATTACTAATTGCATCCTAAATTCTTGTACTAATCTGATCACTTAGTATATGATTCTTGGTTTAATCTAATCATCATCAATGCTAAGGTTGCTAGAAATTGTATGAATGAGCAGTACATTCCTAATAAGGGAAAGTAGATATTAGGGTGCAACGTGAATAAATTGGAATTGATTGTAAGTGTTCATTATCTGATTTCAGAATAAGCGATAGATTAGGCTCTGAGGCTGATCGATGAAAGGAGATGCACCACGATAGTGGCCTGATCTATTTGTGTGTTCCGATCTTGAATCGATGTTTGGCACACTTTTTTTCATCCCCGATCAAACAACCATAAGCTGGCTACTCTTTAATCTGAAAACCCTAATACCACTCCGTTACTTGTTCTTTAAGCAATCTTTAGTTTTTAAGTCCCTGTGTTGTGTTAGCTTGATATTGATCCCATCGAAGTAAATTGTAAACTAGTCCTCAGGAATTGAATCAAAACATATTACAACAACATTGTCAACTTAACAATAGCAAATATCTAACTTTAGTGTATCAAGTTTTCCGCCATTGCCGGAGACCAGCTTTTTTACCTTTATTATCTGGTTATATATTTAGTCTAAGACCTCTAAATTGGTTTATCCTATTTTCTGCAGCTAATGCTCCAGGTGCATGACCAGTAAACATACTCGAATAAACGCACAAGGAGAGTTAGTGACACTTACAAATCAGGAACTCGCAAGGTTAGAAAGAACAAATCATCAACAACAAAGGCCAACTAACACCAGAATGGGAGATTACGACAATCCAAAGATCTCACTGCTACGATGCAACAGATGCAGAAGCAGATAAAACATATGCAACAATCCATTCATGCACAGCAACAAGCTTCTCAAGAAGCTGCACAACAGAAGCAACCTGCTCCAATTGGGCAGAGAAACCTTCAACGTAACTTCCCTACTACGCGCTCTGGTACCACTCCTCCACCCTGCAGGCGTCAAGAGTTTGAAATCAATCCTGCATTGATCACTTTGGTGCAGAGAAAGGTGTTCAATGGTCTCCCGGCGGAGATCCCAATGGAACACATTGAAAGCTTCAAAAAAGTCTGCAGCTTTAGTTGCGCGAATGGAGTACCACCAGACTACATCAAGTGCACACTATATCCGTTCTATTTGATGGAAAAAGCTGCACGGTGGTTGAATTCTCTGCCTACCGGATCTCTTACTTCGTGGGAACATGTCCGATTGAAGTTCCTAAGAAATTTCTACACAAAAGCTAAGACCGCCGCTTTGAGGAACAAAATATCCTCTTTTAGGCAGATCATTTACGAGCCCTTTTGCGATGCATGGGAGCGTTTCAATGACTACCGCAGAGAATGCCCCCACCATGGGTTTGAGGATGACTACCTTTAGGCATTTTCTATGATGGAGTTGACTGGGAGTTTCAGAATGCTCTAAACTCCGCGAGAAAGGGATATTTCATGACCCAAACTATTGAAGGAGCATTTGAGATGATCTGGAACAGCGTAGCTTGATCGCCCAACAAGAATCAGAAGATTGACCACTTCAAGAAATTAAACAGTATTGACAATCAGAAAGGCCAAGTTTTCATCACGGAGGAAGCTACACTCGAGTAGGGCGCTCAAGACGCTGCACGAGAGACCAAAACACCAGCATAGGATCAGCAGGATGTTAGCTACTGTGGGAATAAAAATTCGCACTGTCGATTTCCATAAAATAAGGAAAGTTAACAGACCCTATCTTTCTCAGAGGTCCCCGATTTCTGCTAAGCCAAGTGTCAAGCAATCATACAATGAAAACAAACAAAATAATAAATTGGTAAAAACGAAAGAGAGCAAAGATCATCTTATTCCGAGTTCGTGAATGAGCGTTACAACAGGTAAAACTTCGGCCGCAAGAGCTGTTGGTGAATTACCTAGTTCTAACCACCTAAGACTTATTAACCTCATTGAGTCGCAGCTCGAGAATAGAAAATGGATAATTGCCTAAATCACTCTAAGTTCTAAAAATTGCTGTGTATTTCCACCCCTTCGTCACTAACCTTGGCGTTCGTTATATACTCCTCTCCAAGGTGGTTTTCTATTTCCTTTTCTGCCCCCGAGTCATGTTTATCGCTTTGCGGAAATATTCCATTTTTCTACGATCTTCATGATTATCCCTCGAAATTAACATTTATCTTCCAAAACTTGACATTTATCTTCTCCTGCGAACAATAGATAAACCTTCATAGTATCCTTGGGCTCTATCCCATTGAAAATCGTAAGTGCGCTTTTAGCCGCGTTTTAGACCTTTTCTGGCTGTATTTACACTTAAAACATTTTTAAGATATCTCCGAGAGAAAACCTTTGGTACGACGTTATTTTTATAAAGAATTCAAATTACCCGTGTAGTTAAGGAAACTTCGGAGTTAAGTCAACCGTTGCCATTTTATACGGAAAATTTCAATTAATACGAGAAAACAAGTGTTTAAAGTTTCTATCGTAAAGTTCCAACGGTAACTTAATCGAGACGAAACAAGAGATGTGTGATCGAGGTTCAAAAGAGACAAATCGAGACCGAGACAGATGGTGCTGATCCGAATCGCCTGATGGAGATCTGGACGTGGTCGATCCAACTCGCCTGATGGCGATTTGGATGGAGACAATCCAACTCGCCATCAGGCAAGTTGGACGGGGACAGTTCAACTCGCTATCAGGCGAGCTGGTTGGGCTGATCCAACTCGCAGGATGGCGTGTTGGAGGGAGACGGCCCAACTCGCCATCAGGCAAGTTGGATGGCAATGTCAATCGCCTGATGGCGAGTTGGTTGAGAAGATCCAACTCGCCTGATGGTGAGTTGGACGACGACAGCCCAACTCGCCATAAGGAAAGTTGGTCTAGTAGTCCCAACTCGCCTGATGGAAAGTTGGGCTTGGTCCATTCAACTTTCCGTCAGGCAGGTTGGACACGGTTGTTTTGGTCGTTCTGTTGCTCGATTGTCCATTCTGATAATTTTTCGTCCAATCCTTTTAAAATTTGTACAAGGTTCTAGTTGTGGTTTCCCGCGCTTTTGTTTATGCATTTAGGAAACAAATGTTTTTGGGAATTTTCAGACATTTATTCCGTCGGGAACGATTTTGACCCCAACAGTTAGTCCCCATCTCGTTAGAATCGTGACGTTCCTGGGAGCGGTTAGACAGGTTATGTGAGTTTGGTGTTATTAATGGCTGAAAGTTCAAAGGTGGATAGTGATTTTTCTTGCCTATAAGTATGTGGAGTAAGTTTTCAAATTCTTTACTTGCTTCCTTCCACAAGAACTTCTCTTAAGGTAGAAATTATTTCTCTCCTTTTCTTTCTTTTATCGTTCTTGAGCATGTCTTCAGGCCAAAGAGCTTTAGCCAATGTTTTTCCTTCTTGCTTCGATCCCGATAGTGTGTGTACCCAATATGGTGAAGCTGTCACGAAGGTCGAATTCATGGCACACTCCCTTGATTCTGCGGAAGCCGATGCATATTTGTTGGCTATGTGCAATTAAAAGACTCCTCCACATGAGTCGTGGTATCCTCCCCATGTTCGTACTAAAAGAACCCCTGGGTGTCCGAGCCACAGTTGTCTTTTGTATCTTGATACCATCCGACGTTTCTGCCATGTCCCGGACTCGGTGGAGTTTCGGCTTCCAAGGGCTGGAGAACGTGCAGATGCTCCTCCAGATGGTTACTTTACGTGCTACGAGAGTCTTCTTTTGCGTTGCCGTTTCTGGTTTCCCATCCCGGGGGTAATCGTTTGAATCCTGGATCGGTCTGGAGTGTCGACAAGCCAGATCACTCCTACCAGCTTGTAACATCTTATTCGGATTTTGGTTTTGATTTACGAGGGTAACATGACTCTCGATGCTGATTATTTTGAAGCTTTGCTGAAGCCAGTGGGGTCGGAAAAAATAGATCACATTTAGTTTGAGTCCGAGGAACGATATGGCGATAATCAAGGGGTTTGCTTTGAATCCACATGAGTATCAAAAGAGCTATTTTTAGTACGCATAGAGGGTTCATTCGCCGAGGAGAGCTGCATTCCCATGTTTAGGAGTAGATGGGGCCGAAAGGGTATATCGATTACATATCTGTTGGTGCTCTCGTTTTGAAGATTTCTAACCTTGCACTTAATTTTTTTTTGTTTTGGAGTTACTAATCCTCTGCCCCCATTTTCTGAGGACTTGCTAATCGTTAGGGATCTTCTTCGGGGCGGTCTGTATTTTTGGAGCAACTTTTCTCCGAGACGAGTTCAACTTGCGGTGGCGTATCATCATTCTCGACTCCAGCCTGGCTTATCAGTTGAAGAAGAATCGAAGCCGAGTGTGGACGAGTTTATTCCTCTCAACATCCCGAGGGAGAGGTCAAGATCTACTAAGGACAAACACGTTGCTGTGAAGAAGTATGATGATGCTGGAGTTTCCCTCAGACGAAATATTATGTACTTTTTTTCAATAGCCAAGCCAGTGGAAGTGGTGCTGATCGGGTCAATCCACAGGAGTTCAACCAAGGTGTTCTCATGATGACGTTGTAGATGGATGGGTGGTCGGCGACCGCGAATTCTACGATTTTTGTGACTTCATTTGCCATGACTGGGAGTTTGATTGACCCAAGAGTCATTGACGTTATGCCCAAAAAAAACGGTTAACGGTTTTAGCTTTGGTATGACTTCTCCCAGCTCGACGTTCATCCTTTTGAGAGTGTCGTAGAAGATGACGTTGACCGTGTTTCCCATGTCCAGGCGACTTTGAGATCCCTGATTACAAGATTGATAACGAGTGGGTCGCTGTGGATATGGTCGATTCCACGAGCTTCTTCTTCTTTGAAGGTGACAGCCCTGTTTGGAATGTTGCGGGGTGAAGAACAGCTTGGGCAGCTTGCGTTTGACTCAGATTTCCACTGAAAGGCCATGATCGATTAGACCGTATCGCTGTAGTACTGTGATCCTCCGATGATCATGTTTACTCTGCGACGATTGTTGTCGTTGCCCTTTTTGTCTTGTCTCCTTCCATATTTTTTGCCCGACTGATTTCCCCGATAATAGTTCTCCGATTGCAGGGTCTTATCAATCTTTGGGGGGGGGGGGGGGGGATCGGAATCGCGGATGAGATCCTTTACGCTCGTTTTATCGGCAGAGCTCTCCTGTGAGTAACTTCACAGCAAACCTTGCCCCGAGAACTTTGCAGTTGACGGTCGTGCGACCTCGGGTCTGGTGGAAGTTTCAGAAGGTGTTCTCATTGTAATTCAAATTTCAGGTCCATGTGTTTGTCGTTCACCCTTGTTTCGATCTAGAGTTGATGGCATAGTTATGCGCTCCCTGGAGATCTTCCCCCTCGTGATGGACATACTTGTCGTTACAACAATTTTTCCTTTTCGGCTTCTGCTCTTATAACGAATCTTTTGTGGACGTCTTCGTTGGCTTATGCTTTTGTGATAGGACCTTTTTATCCTCTTTAATGATGATGTAGTCTGTAGCATTGTGGACCGCATCTTGGATCATACGCGGATCGTCAGGGGTTATCCATTTCCTGAATTTCGACTTGTACCA
Organism: Moricandia arvensis; assembly: GCA_905132765.1. Lineage (NCBI taxonomy): Eukaryota > Viridiplantae > Streptophyta > Magnoliopsida > Brassicales > Brassicaceae > Moricandia > Moricandia arvensis. The sequence goes on from CAJHQP010001918.1 coordinate 92,028, forward strand.
TAGTGTATTGCGGAGTGGGTTCTATGGCCAATTTGTCTCTTACTCCCTAATCTGGACATGACGATTTTTGAATCTGTTCATGAAGTCGTGGAGATGTTCATCTTCCTTTTGAGCCAGGCTCCAAAGGTTGACATCAGAGATTTCCTCGGTCTATAAACATAGAGTATTGTTCGAGAACTTCGAAGCGACTTGGGGGCAAATTCGGATAGAATTTCGCCTAAGGAGGAGAACCATTCGAGTGCTGCTCCTTGGAGGTTCTCGACAAAGAGGCGGCAATGACCGGCGTCTCTTTCGCTCTCTCTGAATTTCCCCTCCATCGTGATCTGGAAGGCTTGGGATCAGTTGTCCCGTTGTAAGTTGGCACCTTGATTTTACAGGATCTGATACTTTGGTATCAGTGATGAGAGTGGTGAGGGTGTTTTCCGAGCTTCCTAAAGCAGTCGATCGATTTTGGGCGCGGCTCTAGTACCCGGTGAATTTGAGACTTCATTTCTCTTACTTCCGTGGCCGTTTTGTGATGTAGTCATGGAGATCGCGGAATCTTGAGATCATCTCCTGCGGTTTTATGACGCTCGTCGGTGTTTGCTACAAGTGATCTGAGCTGCTCTCTTCAACTAGCTTCTCCTGTTCTACCAGAAGTGTTGTTATCTTCTTTCGGTTATGGGTTTGTCGAACAGGAGTCTTGGATGTACATCAGCGTCTTCTTTCGAATCATCAGACTGATCACTGGGATCCAAGTCGGCTCGTTTGACCTCAATGTTCCTCTGTTCCATGCTCCAGTGGCGGAGGGTTTTAGAGTTTTTCAGAGCAGGGTTGTCTCCCCAGGATTGTGTCATGATGGATTTTCCCGCGAATTTCCAGGCCTGTCCATTGGATTGTGAAGTTGAGTCTTCTCCCACGAACCCTAGTATTTCTGCGGGGATGAACTGGTCGGGCCCTTGCTGCTAGGGTTTGGACCTGTTTAGCGAGAGATCCATGAGTTTCTCATGCTCTCCGACTTCTTTTCAAAAGCAAAGAACATATTTTTTACCTCCTTGAACGCCGCGGTGTTGACATCAGCGTTAACCACTGGGACGTTCGCTGCTGGAGTATTGACGTTGTCACTGATGCTTCCATCGTCGCAAGTTTTCGGTTGGTTTGATCGTCAGTAGACATGTCTGATCAAGCGTTTGTGGCTGAGAGTTGGATTAATCCGTATCTCCTCCTTCTAGCGCCAAACTGTGGGGACTGAATTCGCACCTTCGATTTCGTAAAATAAGGAAAGTTAAGAGACCCTAACTTTCCCACAGGTCTAGATTTCTGCTAAGCCAAACGTCAAGCAATCCGACAATGAAAACAAACGAAATAATAAATTGGTAAAAACGAAAGAGATCAAAGAAGATCTTATTCCAAGTTCGTTAAATGTTTTGGATAATCTTAGGTTTGATGATAGTATGGAGATTAGGAAGAATGTTTAACCAAAGAACAAGTCTAAAATGTAATCATGTTTAGAGTCTAAGAGAGGATTATGAACTGTCTACTTTATTCATTAAGATAAGATTACAAAAATATAGAGTGGAGGTTACAAGGGTTTTCAGAAACAAAGGATGGATCATGTGGTCTAGGATGAGTAGTGGAGTGCCTAATTTCAATCAAGGGGAAGGAGAGCATTCAAGTGGTATTTAGCATATTTGACTAGATGCTGGTTACTTTCCAGCTATTCTAGCCTGTCAAGGCTGGTCCTTTCTTCCTTTCCCATGGATGGATAAGAGTAAATACATAAGGATAGGCACATGGTAACTCTTCTCTTTACCTGGATGATCTTCTTACCATTTTACTGTCCCAACCATTCTTCTCCATTCCTTAATACTTTTACCCCAAATATGTACCTCAACTTAACACTCCCCCTCAAGCTTAACCATGTGGAACAAGTCAAGCTTGGAATTCTATGAGATCTCCTCATTAAAAACTTCATCAAGGAAAACTCATTGGGATAAAACCTTGATGAGGGAAAAATAGTAAAGACCCCATAGCGAGGAGATTAGCTAAGGCTTAGTGAGATCAATGAGTCCCAACCTGATGTGGGTGGATTAGCTTAGCTAAGCTTGGATCTACATATCTCAATTCCAAGAAAGTATTTCATCTCTCCCAAGTCTTTGATTTCAAATACTGACTTTAGAAACTCCTTGGTCGAGTTGATACCATTTTGGTCACTTCCAGTGATAATAATATCATCAACATACACAAGGAGGATAAAATACCTGAGGGATTTGTGAGAGTGAAGAGAGTGTGATCGAGTTCATATTTCCTAAACCCTTTACCATTCAAAGACGTTCTTAACTTATTGTACCAAGCTCTTGGTGACTGTTTAAGGCCATGGATAACCTTCTTTAGTCTCAACACATTTCCCTTCTTGAACAAGTTCTCCAAACCAGGTGGAGGATACATGTAAACTTCATCTTAAAGCTCTCCTTGCAAGAATGCATTCTTCACATCCATCTGCCAAAGACCCCATTCCAGGTTCACTGCCAAGGACAACACTATTCTGATTGTGTGAAGTTTAGCCACTGGTGAAAAAGTGTCAATGTAGTCTTCTCCATACGTTTGGGTGAATCCTCTTGCAACCAGTCCTTTTTTCCTCCTATCCACCTTCCATTTGCAAGGTATTTGATTGTGAAGATCCATCTACTTGACACAACTTTTTTTTCCTCTTGGTAACTCACTCTCATATCAAGTGTCATTCTTGATCATAGCATTAGCTTCATCCCCTACAAATTCTTTCCATGCTTAATCCATCATGGCTTCTTCATATGATCTAGGAATGGCATTTTCATCTAGACTAGTCATGAATGCACAATGCTCTTTAGGGTACTTAGCAAGTGAACAAACAACTTGAGAAGGATGTTCCACAGCTTCTGCATTGTAGTAAGTCCTTGCACCCAATGAGTTTGGCGGTTCCTCCCTCAACCTTGCACTTCTTCTCAAACCAGGTTGCTCCTCTTCCGGTCCTTGATCATCCACATGTTCAACAACACCATCTTTCCTTAGTAGAGTGCCTCCTCTGGGAAAAATCCATTTCGTTGGTCCATACGGTTCACCAGACCTTGGTCAATCTGGTCTACCCAGCTGTCTTGGTCAATCTGGTCGATTTAGTTCACCCGGCTGGCCTGATCGATCTGGTCGATTTCTTTCACCCGACTCATCTAGATCTTTTTCTTTCCCCAGCATAATTTCCAGACTCTTCCCTCAACTTCTTCTTGTTGTTTTTCACCTTGATCATGAAGGTCCACATGACTCGGTCTAGGTTCATTCCCCCCCCCCACCCCCTCCCCCCCCATGGTCGAGGTGGGGTGATTGTGGTGCACCCGTCCATCATGGAGGTTCATTCTTTGGGTTTTTCAGTAACACTAATACCAAGTCCTTCTAGGATCATTCTAAGATTAGTTGCTCTATCTGATTCTTGGGATAACTCCTCCAAGTATGTCCACTTCTTTTCTTCGTAGTAACATTTTGTTTCCATAAACTTCACCTCTCTTGAAACTAACACCCTTCTACTCACTGGATCATAGCATTTATATCCCTTCTGCGTAGTTGAATACCCAATAAACATAGCTTGACACTCCTGGCTTCAAGCTTGTTCCGTAGTTCACAAGGGTCTAGCAAAAAGCAAAGGCACCCAAACACCCGGAGATAATCTAATGGAGGCTTGTAATTTGTTTAAGACCTCAAATGGAGACTGGTCTTGAATAACCTTGGTGGGGATACGGTTGATCAAGTAGGCATGCAGATGCCACTGCATCACTCCAGAAACGTTTTGGGACATTGGAGTGAAACATCATTAACTGTGCCACCTCCATAAGGTGCCTATTTTTCCTCTCGTCCACACCATTCTGTTGAGGAGTGTAAGGGCAACTTTGTTTGATGTAAGATTCCATATTGAGCAAGGTGTTTTTTGAAAGCATGGCTTGTATACTCCCCACCATTATCTGCTCTAAAAATCTTAAGCTTAGCATTGTAATGATTAGTCACATAAGTTTGAAAACTCTTAAATGCATTAAGCACCCTATCGTTAGATGGCATCAAAGTTTATCCAGGTGTATTTAAGATTTTTCATCAATGAATGTCACAAAGTACTTATAATTATCCCTAGACAAGCAAGTTGCAGTCCACACATCTGAATGAACTAAATCGAAGCATTTATCATAATTAATACTAGATGTTAGAAAAACAGTCTTACAATGCTTGCCCTAAAATGCAAGATTCACAGTCATTATTTTTAAACTCCACACCTGGAAAATCAGGTTCAAAGCTCTAACATGAGGATGTCCTAGTCTAGCATGCCACAAGGCATCATTATTCAACATAGAAGCAAAAGTAAATGAGTAGACATAATAAGGAACATGGGTAAGATCTTCTAGCATATATAAGTCTCCCTTGTTTACTCCTTTCCCAATTAGTCTCTTGCTCTCTATATCTTGAAACTTCACATCATTAGGGCTAAATATCACATTGCATTGTAAGTCAGAAGTACACTTTTTTTCACGGATATCAAGTTTGAAGTGAAGTTAGACATGTAGAAGGCCCTAGATTCTTTACCAAACAATTTTAGATTACCTATTCCCTTAATTGGGACCTTCTCACCATTAGCTATCATTACATGACCATGAGAAGGTTCAATATCTTTAATAAGTCTAGGATCCACTAATCATATGATGGGATGCACCAGAGTCAATTATCAAAGGTTTAGACATATGAACGCATTATATGAATGACAACTTCTAGCTGGTTCATATGCAATCCTAGACTGATCTAGATGTTTATTTGGGTCATACTCAGCTCTAGAGTGATCAATACTACCATTTATAACCAAGGATGCATCAAAAGAATACCCAAGGGTGTTACCATTGTCCTTGAAGATCTTGATTAGAGCATCAATGTCTAATCTCCTAATCAAGTCATTTTCATTGAACCTCTGGTTACTTGGTTGAGTGGTTTGTGTTGACTTGGCCACCATCTCTCGTCCATCTCCTTCATTGATCCGCTTTGAGGTACCCACAGCACTTGTCCCAGAAGAACCTGTCCCATGTTGCTCACTGGTTCCATAGGAGAGGTGAGCTCTTGCATCCTTGTCCTTCATGAACTTAGCCGGCTTTAAGTGTGAGTGTAATATCCAGCACTGACTCTTATAGTGTCCATGCTTCTTACAATGATCACATGTCCCATTGAACTTCCTTTATTCAAACCGGTTGTGCATGACTCTGTTTGCTTGAGGAACTTCAACTTGATTGGTTAGAGAGAGCTCTCATTTACCTCCAAAGAGTCCCAGCAGACCCTTGCTCCTTCTGAATTTGGGCGCATACATCCTCTAAATCCGAAAGTTATCCAGCCCTAAGTAAGTGCTTGATAAGATCATTGTAAGTGGATTTAGGGTCAGAAGAGTCCAAAGACCTTATCTTGCTCTCGTCTCTCATTCATCTAGTCTTGGTCAGTAGTGTTTGGCCTCAACATCTCCAGCTCCGACCATGAAGCTCTAAACTTTCCCAAGTCCCTTGTAGACTCCATGTCCTCTTGAACCATATTGTTGATTTCACTCCTCACCTCAAACACCATACTCAGGTTTGATATGTTCCCATACACCTTCTTGAGTGTATCCCAAAGGTCTTTTGCCTTCTCACAATATCTATATGCCTCCAAGATTGAGGGATCCAACGAGCGTTGGAGAATAGACATAACCAGCATGTCTTCTTGCAACCACTTGTCCTCCTCGCTTGTGAGATCCTCCTCATCATTTTCATCCTCGAGTAAGGAGGTTTAAAGCTTCACCAGACGTGATATGTCCCACAAACCCTTACTCCCCACAGAAGTCTTCACCAACTGATACCATAGGAGGTAGTTTCCTCCCTTGAGTGTAACCGGAACCACAGCCTTGTTATTTTCCATCTTGATTGTCTAGAACAAAGTATGAGATCTAAAAGTCTTGATTATTGGAATCAAACACAAATTATGAGGAACCTGGCCCTGATACCATAAAATGTTTGGATAATCTTAGGTTTGATGATAGTAATAGAGATTAGGAAGAAGGTTTAACCAAAGAACAAGTCTAAAATGTAATCATGTTTAAGAGTCTAAGAGAGGATTATGAACTGTCAACTTTATTCGTTAAGATGAGATTACAAATATATATGAGTAGAGGTTACAAGGGTTTTAAGAAACAAAGGATGGATCATGTGGTCTAGGATGAGTAAGGGAGCGCCTAATTTGAATCAAGGGGAAGGAGAGCCATTCAAGTGGTATCTAGCATCTTTGACTAGATGCTGGTTACTTTCCAGTTGTTCCAGCCTGTCAAGGCTGATCCTTTCTTCCTTTCCCATGGATGGATAAGGGTAGGTGCATGGTAACTCTTCTCTTTACCTGGATGATCTTCTTACCATTTTATTGTCCCAACCATTCTTCTCCCATTCCTTAATCCTTTT